>CAJQZJ010000309.1:4287056-4340223 GCA_907164525.1 Lophiomys imhausi | reverse complement strand
TACCTCTGTCTTTGCCCAATCTCATGCATCAGCATTTAGTCAACCAATCAGAGACAATGTAAGTTACAGTCAGTGAGCAGGACCAAAGAGTTAACATTTAGAATGTATAACATCACCCCATCATCCTTCTTATACTCAAGGACTAGCTATAGGCACAGTATTACAGGGAAAAACTGAAACAAATTCTTTTTCAGCAGAGAAAAATCACGAAATGCTAAGTGGAAATCTGGTTCTCCAGGAAGTTGTTTTGGATGTGGGCAATTAAGACATCATCTGACACAATGCCCTGGCAAACAAGGCAACTCTAATAAGGATAGAATTCCTGAACTGTGCCTGAGATGTACAAGAGGAAAGCACTGGGCTTTTATGAATGTCAATCTAAAAAAGATAGATTATAACCTCCCAGGAAATGAGAGGGGGGCCAGCTCTAGGTCCTGAAACAATATGTTGAGGCAATGCAATTTATTCCTCAAGAGGGAAATCCATTTAAGACCTCTGGAGAGGTATTCCAGGAAGTGCAGGATTGTGCCTAAGTTCCTCTTCCTACACAGCATTGACTGCCAAAATGGACATGCAGGCCTTACCAATGGGCGTTTGCAGTCCATTGCCCAAACACACAATAGGACTGCTACTAGGAAGAAGTAGTGCCACTATGAAAGGGATTTCAGTAGCCCCAGGAATAATTGACTCTGATTATTCAGGAGAATTTAAAATTATGACATCATCCATACAGGAAATTTCAGTTATTCAACCAGGACAATGCATAGCTCAATTAATTTTACTTCCTTTAATAAAAATATTTAATAAAATTAAGAATTATGACTGCAGTACTGTGGGAAATGGTTCCTCTGATGCCTATTGGTTTCAAATGATGTCAAGAAATAGACTTGAATTACAGTTAAAGATCAATGATAAGGTATTTACAGACCTTCTGGACACTGGAACAGATGTTTCTGTTCTTGCTTTGAAACAATGGCTGGATTCATGTCCCAAACAGATTATTATTACTCATGTACAATGAATAAGGCAAATTCAGAGTCCTAAATAAAGTATTAACCTTTTAAACTTGGGAAGATGAAGAAGGATATAGTGAGCAATTTCAATAATATATTATTCCCCATTTATCTGTGATTATAGGGAAGTGATATTATGAAAGCTATTGGTATGTTATGCTTTAGCCCTAATGACAGGGTTATGAATTAAATGTTTAATCAAGGTTATTTACCTACTCAGGGATTGTGGGTTCATGGCTAGGGAAGAAAGGGACCTATAATTCCTGAGTTTCAAAATTCTAAAAAAGGACTGGGATATTTTTGACAGAGGCCATTGTCAAGTCTGCACTACATGCAAAAATAATCACCTGGAAAATTGGTTCTCCTGTATGGGTGGATCAATGGCCCTGGAATTCTGAAAAATTATGGCTGCAGTTCAACTCGTTCAGGAGCAACTTGATAGCAGTCATTTTAAAGTTTCTACTACTCCTTGTAATTCTCCAATTTTTGTCATTTAAGGAAAACAGAAAAATGGAGATTACCACAGGATGTAAGAGAAGTTAATGAAACCATGGAATTGATGGGATCATTGCAACCGGGCCTATCTGCTCCATTAGCCATTCCAGATAATACTTCAAAAAATAATGTAAGATTTGAAAGATTGTTTTTATACTATACCTCTGCATCCTGAGGAATATAAAAGATTTGCTTTCAGTGTGCCGTCCACTAATTTTAAGGAGCCTATGAAATGTTATCATTGGAAAGTTTTGTACAAGGGATGGCAAACTGTCTGACATTATGTCAAAAGTTTGTCACAAGCTATTGGTGATGTTAGAACTGTTTCCTCTAATGTATATTGTTCATTACATGAATATTTTATTTGCTGATAAAAATAAAGGCAAGCTTTTACAAGCTCATGCTCAATTACGGAAGATTAAAAAAAAATAATGGATTAATCATTGCTCCAGAAAAGGTGCAGAGGGAACCACCTTACAAATATTTAGGACATCAGTTATATCCTAAGACTATTTTGCCACAGAAAATTCAAACCAGAAAAGATAATTTGCAGACTTTAAGTGATTTTCAGAAGCTATTGGGTGATATTAATTCATTCAGACCTTATTTAAAGATAGCAACAGGACAGTTAAAGCCTCCTTTTGACATTTTGTGGGATGATTCTGACCCTTTGTCTAAATGATGACTGAATGATGAAGGAAGATGGGCTTTAGAAAAGATAGAATTGGCCATTGAAAACCATACTATACATTATATAAATTATGAGGAACCTTAGAGAGCATATATTTTCCCTATAGCGCATTCCCCTCTTGCTCTCTTATGACAAATTGGCCCTTTATATTGGATATATTTGCCAATCTCTCTTGCCAGAGTGATTACTCCTTATTTTGAGACTGTAGCTATGGTTGTACAACAATCCTTAAATGAATATTGCAAATATTTTGTTAAGGATACTGATAAAATAATTACTCGATTTAGTTAATTACAAACTGACTGACTGTTTTAAAATGCTGATATTTGGCAAATAGTATTTGCTAATTTTACAGGACAGATAGACAATCATTTTCTCAAGAATAAATTTTTACAATTTGCTGGTTTGCATGAATTTGTGTTTCCAAGCAAGCTAAATTATAAACCTTTATGTAATGCTGTTTTAGTGTTTATAGATAGTTCCTCTAATGGTAGTGCTGCCTACATAACTGATAATATTGAAACTGTGTTACCTTTTTCTCCTTTGTCAGCTTAAGTAATAGAATTAAAGGCAGTAACTGTCAGTTTTGAAAAGTTAAAGGATGTTCCTTTCAATCTTTTTGCTGACAGTCAATACATTTTGCCAGTTTTAATTATACTTGAAATTATACTGTCTCGTATTTAGATACAAAATAATCAAATTTTACAATTATTTCAACTGATTCAGTTAAATATTAGACATAGAATTTATCCTTTTTCTTTGGAAAATATACAAGCTCATATAGATCTTCCAGGACCCATTAGCTGAAGGTAACACAAGCGGATGCATTGACACAAAAGACCCTTATAGCCTTAACTAGTGTAGAGATGGCCCAGCAATCTCATGATTTGTATCATCAAAATAGTGGGGCTGGAGAGATGGCTCAGCGGTTAAGAGCACTGGCTGCTCTTCCAGAGGTCATGAGTTCAATTCCCAGCAACCACATGGTGGCTCACAACCATCCATAATGAAATCTGGTGCCCTCTTCTGGCCTGCAGATATACCTGCAGACAGAACACTGTATACATAATAAATAAATCTTAAAAAAAAATAGTAATAGTTTGCAACAACAGTTTAAAATTTTTCATGAAGCAGTTTGTCAAATAATTAAGAAATTAACATAGGCAGCAGTTTGAATTTCTGGGTCAAAGCTATAGCAGCAGCGGTAGCCATTATAACCAAAGTAACCAAGGCTGCAATCCAGCAATAATCAACCCTACCATGCATTTACTTCTAGATAAAGCTGTTTCCAAATCTTCTAGAACTCACAAACCTTATATGAATACCATCGACCAGTTACATTTACAGGGGTCATGGTAAAAGTAGGTTGATGTACTACCGTTACAGTTAATCCATCCTCTATAGAAGAGACAAAATTAGAAATATAGCAATCATACCATGTAACATTAAATTGTTTTTCATATGCAGTAAAGATAATATTTCCAATTAGAAGATCATATAGGAAAGTGACACAAGTAGAAATATTTTTATGAAATCCTGACCCACTCCATAACTCTGACCATGGATCATAGCTATCTATACAAAACATTATTTCTTCCACAGATGCCACCAACTTCCATAGTTGTCTCTGTGAATGTCCAGATTGAGTCCTCCATAATCTCATAGCCAATTCCTTTTGGCCTATGTCAGATTGATTTCCAGCCTAATTTATAATTTTTTTCATCAAGCCAGCCACATTAAACATCATGGGAGGATCATTATCACATCTAATGGATCTGTCAAAGTTCAGTTTTACCATCTCTATCTCTTCCCTTCCACATGGTCTATAAATCTCAGGTGGCTTAGCATGTCCA
Organism: Lophiomys imhausi; assembly: GCA_907164525.1. Taxonomy (NCBI): domain Eukaryota; kingdom Metazoa; phylum Chordata; class Mammalia; order Rodentia; family Muridae; genus Lophiomys; species Lophiomys imhausi. The sequence goes on along the minus strand of CAJQZJ010000309.1, from coordinate 4,336,171 downwards.
TATTCCACCAGAGACATACCCACTATAATGGTTTGTGTGACTATCAGAGATACATTCTTCTTCCATGTCTGAGAAAAAAAAAAAAAAAAAACAGCCATACCACTATTCCTTGTTGATGTTTTTCACAAAGCAAATAGGTATGCCTTTTCTCATGCCAGTATAGTTTATCTTGGCCTGAGTTGGTAATTGTTCTGACCAAGGTTGTTCCAATATGTGTGTGTTGTTAGCAGATACAGGCACCTCGGGTTTACTCCACACCATAGAATGAAGAAATGGAGGATCAGGAACATAGGTCCAATACAATTCACCTGTCATCATCTTCATGACAATCATCAGCATCAGCCATTGTATGATGTTCCCCTTCAGTCAACCACACCAGCATCTCTGGTATCCACTGTGAAATTTCATCGTTCTGTGGAAAAACACATACATGACCTCATCCCCAGATTAATACGGGCCATGTCCTTGCCATGAACCAGTTAAAGGATCCTTCCATCTTACTAGTACAAAATTATCCTTAGTTTGAGGACGCCTAAATCTTTCAGCAGCAGATTTACCAGCTGCATTCAAGGTCAAGAAATTTAAAATAAAGACTTTGGGAAAGATAATTATTTGGAGTCAAGGGATATAACTCCCCCTTTTTAATTTTTTGAAGTTGATTTTTTTTTAATGTTTATTCCTTCAAGTTACATCTCCACCACAGTCCCCTCCCTCCACCCCTCCTGGTCCCACCTTCCCACCCTCTCCCCTTCTCCCAAAACTCATAATTCTTTTTTTTTTAATAATTTGGCCAAAATTATGAAGATTATAAGGTATAATATACTTTCCCAAGGTCCAGTCCATATATATTTGGCAACTGATATTAATATTCTATTATCTATATATCTCCACGAGTTTAAAATTCTATACCTAACTCATTTTCTCTCTTAGATTGCATTACCAACTTAAAAACATCCTTTGGACCTAGGCAGCCAGTTAGTTTTGGAAGTTGCTGGGTCTGCATTTCTTATATAATCAGATATATTTATCCTTCTCATGTCTCTGATGTGGTTGAAGACTAGATAGTAAAAGTCTCACAGTTAAATTTTAAGTTGTTTAGGAATTAAAAGGATGTTCTAGTTCTAAGAAGATATTTTTAAGTTGAAGTTGATTTTTAAGTGCAACATGTGCTCATTCCATAATTACTTGTCCTTGTGATTTTAAGGTATACTAGTCTTATACACAATGTTATATTGTTGACAAGATAAAGAGAAAGCTTTACGGGTATATCCTGTACCATTATCAGTTTTAATAATTTTCAGAATGCCCTATATGGCAAATCATTAGACAATGTCTAATAACATGTTTACTGGACTCTCTCTCCAGTTAACACAGAAGCAATAATAAACCCTGAACAGGTATCAATAGTAAGATGCACAAATTTTAACTTTCTAAATTCAGATATATGAGTTATGTTCATTTGCCATAAGTGATTAGTACTAAACATCTAGGATTAACTCCATAATGAGGTATAGAAGAATATTGTGACCCCTGTAAATGTAACTGGTCGATGGTATTCAAATAAAGGTTTGTGAGTTCTAGAAGAATTGGAAACAGCTTTATCTAGAAGTAAATACATGGTAGGGTTGATTATTGCTGGATTGCAGCCTTGGTTACTTTGGTTGTAATGGCTACCGCTGCTGCTATAGCTTTGACCCAGAAATTCAAACTGCTGCCTATGTTAATTTCTTAATGCAAAAAGTTACAGTGGCTCTAGTCACTCAGAAGTATATAGATAAAAGAATTGAACAGAGTATTTATGCTCTTTATGATGTTGTACAAATCTTGGGAGATGAAATGCAAGAACTGAAAGTCAGAAGTCATTTAGAGTGTCATGCTACTTACCAATGAATATGTGTTACTTCTATGAACTACACTGATACCTTACATGATTGGAGTAAAATAAGAAGACATTTACAAGGCATTTGGTATAATACAAATATGTCTCTGGATTTGTTGACCTTACATAAGGAAATAGAAAATTTAAAATATACTAAACCATTGAACTTTAATGCAGATTTAAAGGCAAATAATATTTTAAAGCAGTTACATGTTATTCATCCTTTCTGGACTCCATTTTCTTGTTTTCTTTGAAGCATTATTGGACTTGTCATTTTTATTTTAATTACTTCTTGTCTTTTACCTTTTTTGATCAAGGTCATGCTATCCACTACTATGAATGTGAAAGCTGATTTACAAAAGATAAACCGCAGTGTCTACCCTAGCTGGGCTTGGTAGTCAATGATGAGTAAGATCTCTCAAGGAGATATTCAATCTGAGACAGGGCATGAATAATAATATTCATAAGATGGGAAAGAATATATGTTTTGTGAGAGGCAACCTAAGGCAGGCACAATGTCCTGTTCCATGATTATTAAGCCATGGTCTTTTCAATATGAATTTAGAAAGGGTGACATGTGGAGACCTGAGTGCATATGAGAAGAGCTGTCTGGGAGGGGACATTTCCCCAGCTTGGTGACAGTTCACTTATTTGGCTGGTTTCACATTCTCTTGACAATAACAGGATGTCCTGCCAACATGTCTCCTTGACGACCTTTACGGTTGCTGCATTTTACCTGCCAAGTTCTTTGTCTCTGTTATATCCTAGGCTACTGAGCTTTCTAGTAACAGGGAGAAAGATATTATAATATTATAATTGTAGCATGATTGTTGCTACATGTTGCTACCTGAAAACAAAAGATCAGAGTGTTCTGCCTTTTTTGGTTTTGTTGCATGAATGCTGAATCAAATTTCTTTGTACTAAAAATAAGCTTTTTGGTAGACTTATAAAAAAAAAGAGCTACAAAATAAAATCAGAGCTCCAGTATTAACTGGAAGACTTCCTGACCCATGTTTTATTTCTTGATTCTTCTTGATCAATTTTCATGTCTTCAGTTGTCATCCCACAGTCTTATCATAAGGCTCTGGGAAAAAGACTTAGGAAATAAATTAAAGATTCAAACCTTATACTTTCAAGTTTTCTTTGACTATTATGGAATGTAACTGGTACATTTTTCTAATAATTTAATGTCATTTAGTTGAGATCAAATACCATGACATGCCTCTTCACATAAGCACACACACACACACACACACACACACACACACACACACACACACAAACCTTTACCTTTAATATCGTGGCCCCATTGGCAGTTATTGTGAACACAGGAGCAACCAAATGAATTAGTATTCTAAATCATGGTCTTTTTCATCAAGATAATCAAGGTAATGTGGCTGTCAAAAACAAAACAAAACAAAACAAAAACTCCTCCCCAACAGTTTCTCACCCAAATCAAGTGCTACCTTTACTTGTATCCACAGAAACTACAATGTCAGTACACAGTAGATACTGTTTTTTAGGACAAAGATAATGCTCATCCAATAAGCATGAATCCAAAGTTCAATCCCACTCTCTCTAGTCCCTTAAAACAAACAAGGGGAAAAAACACAAAACTGCTTCTTCCCTTCCTAAATGCAATTTGTAGTTTTGACCACATCCTCAACTAGACCTGTTGGGATTATTTTACTTCACCTAAAAGACTAATCAGCTTCTAGGCATCTGGGTTAAGTCTATTTCTAGTTCTAGTGAAGAACACATCATTGAACATGAATGTGCATCTAGTTACAAATCAAGGTTGTAGGTTCAGGTCCATTGATCATGTCCTGAGAACTTTACATATTTTCTTATTCCTATGGTGGAAAAGGATAAAAAAGAGCTGCTGATAACATCTCAGGGAGCTCTTTTCTGTGAATACTCATGACTAAGTAGGAAGAATTGGTGAACCCTACGAGTACTTTCAGTAAGTGGTTAGGTTTATCCTTCTTTTAGTAGGGCTAATTTTCTTAGTATACTGGTATTAGGGTTCTTTAGAAGAACAGAACTTAATAGGATCTAATGCCAGTGAAGGAATGGACTTGGTAGTGACAGTGAAAACAAGAAAGCAAAGATAGAGAATAAGTTCCTCCTTCTTTATCCCTTCTATAGGCTGCCACAGAAGATGTGGCCCAGATTAAACGTAGAGATTCCCACCTCAAGGATTCAAATAAGATGTAGGTCTTAACACTTCAAGTAATTTTATTAAGGAAAAAGTAATTTCTCACTACTGTGCTCACTTGGGTTTTAGTTAATTCTTGGTGTGGTCAACTTGATAACCAAGAATTGCAATCACACTTGGATTCTTCAATTATGGGCTATACTTACCCATTTCTAAAAGGGGCACTACTCTTTCTTTATTTTCTCTTGTGTATGCTCTTATTTGTTACTTATGTTTTCAATAGCAATTTGAAGTATTAACAAAATTTGCTTATCTCTTTGATTATAATGACAATGATAACACTCATCCCCCAAACCCTAAAACACATTAAAATACTACATGATTAAACAATTTTAGAAAATTTAGTATTCTTCATTAATTGATAAAATACTGTCAAGATTCTGTAATAAAGTGTGGCTATAAAGGTGTTTAGTAATCAATTTACACATGAATAAGGATATTAAACCAAATTAGTACCAGTGTCTTATTTAGGAAAGAGTGTTTTTGTCATCATGTAAGTGAAAATTAAATAAAGAGTGCATCAGAGATGCTATAAGTTGAAGATTTGAGGAATAATCTATATATTGAAATATCAAACAAAAGGATGTAAATTGGACTAATCAAGGCAGAAAAATGAAAGAAAATGGAAACAAAAATATGGAACACTACTCAGCTATCAGTAACAAGGACATCATGAAATTTTGTGGTAAATGGATAGAACCAGAAAAGATCAGCCTGACTGAGGTAACATACATAAAAGACATACAAGGTATGTACTTACTCATAAGCATATATTAGCCATTAAGTAGAGGAAAATCATTCTACAATCTTCATATCCAAAAAACTAAGTAAAATGGAGGTCTAAAATGATGATACATGAATCCCTCTAAGTAGGGGAAATAAAATAGACGTTGGAAGTGGATGGAGAAAGGGAACTGGACAGGAACCTCACATAACTGCCATCTGAGAGGCTTTATCCAGCAGATAATGGAAACAGATGCAGAGACAAATAGCCAAACATTAGGCAAAATCCCATTTTCCTAGCAGAGCTCCTTTGTCTTGCCTCAGTGGAAGAGGAGGCATTTGGTACTGATTTGTTTTAATGTGCCAGCATGGATTGGCACCTGGTGGGGGGAGTATGAGGACAGTAGGTAGGAGTGTGGGACTGGGAGGAGAGGAGAGAGGTAGGTTGCTATTGGGATATAAAATAAACAAGTAAAAAATATAAAAATAAAAAGATGTGAACATTTCAGTAATCAGAAATTGAAACTGACATTTTTAATAATCTAATATAAAATGTCCTAGAGTCCTTAATAAAAGGTTAAAATAACACATGATATGCAATCAAAGATATTTGCACACTAAATATCTTTTAATGTTGCATAAATCTAAATCTGACAAAATATTAGAGAATAAAATGTGATAGCATGAAAAGCTAGTAAGATGAAATATACAGCAACATGTGGATAATGAGCTATGTATAAATATGCAAGAATGGTATATTATAGTAAAATAATTTCCAGACTTTTAGTAAATAGCATCATATGCATCACTGAGAAACAGAGCCTTACTATGCAATCCTGACTGGAGTAGAAATCAGGAGTTAGATCAACGTGTCTTAAAACTCACAGCAATCTAGTCATTCTGTCTCAGACTCTTGGGCCATCATTCATGATTTTTCTGCTACTTGAAATAAACTAACCCTATTAGGGAAAATTATAAAACAGAAAAACCTCATCTCAATGACTTGTGAAATTTAGTTAGAGGAAAATAAAGGTTTACATGTTTTATATTTAGCAGTATGAATGCTCTGAACATGGTATTAAATAGTTTTCATCATTTTTCCTATTTTATCTTGATCATAACCTGGTGAGTTATGCTATTGTATTTCTGCCTGTTTTCTAAATAGATACACAATAGGACAGGTCTGCATATGAACAAAGAGAATATTTGTATCTCAGATGATTAAAGACATGTGATTATGACAGTCATCTATTTGCAGGTGTTTACCCACATTTTATTATAAATAGAAAAATATTTGATAAAGAAACTGAATAATATGAAGGAATTATTCATAAAAATTCCCAGAATCAGTTTCACATATCATTTGAGCTGCTTCTGATAAAGGGAAAATGTAATTCCATATATTAAAGGCAAGGACAATATATTAGATACTGTGGAATTTTCCATTTCAAGCAGTGCACTAATGCTAGCGATTATCTATGAACACAAAGTGCAATGCATGTCTTCTAAATTTTCAATGGGAATGATTAAACATGGAAGAAGTATTTTCAAATCTCCACAATAACAATGAATTTTAGTGTAATAATAATAAAGATAATATTAAGAGAGTCACTGGTTACTCTCTTAACAGTGATACACTGAATGAAAAGAAATATGACATTTATTAATGTGTCATATAAACATTAACAACTCAAGTCTATAAAGAAAATTTCTGGGAAAAAGATCACAGGACTTCATCAACACCAGCAGAAATAATGGAGCATTTATGACATGGTCCTAATAAATGAATAAAAAAATCTTAGTACATGACCACTGGATAATATTGACTTTACCTTCACAGCCATAACTACAGCATATATTTCTTGCGAAAACTTCCCCTGAGACTCTTCCCTTGGGTTTCCTTTTCTCTTAGCTTAAAGTATTTCATGCAATGAGTCTTTAAAAGCTACATTGGATTAAAGATTCATGGGAGAGATAGGTGCTTTCCACATCTGCTGCTTTGTTTCATCTAAAGGTCAAAGAAAATAAAGAGCAACCATTTTAAAGATCGTACAACATCCCAGAAAAAATTGGATCTTAACAGAAGTAAGTATAATATGCATGTACACACACACACACACACTTATTTTAATACTATTATTATAAAGCTATGATTGCATTACAATCTTTAGGTTATTGATTTTATTCTGCATAAAATTTCACGTTAGTAAACCTCACTTATAAATTCAGTTCCTGACATTCCTCGCAGTTATTTTAAATAATATGACATTTGAAAATTTTTATGACAATTATAAGGAATATTAGCATGACATTCAGTCAAGGTTTTCATTTAAGCATCATCTTCAAAAATATGTAAACACTATTGAGATACAAATCCTCTGTTCACATGGAGCCCTGTCCTGTTATATGTCTATTTAGAAAACAGGCAGAAATACAATGATATAGGACTAAACAAGTCATTATGAAGATAAAATAGGAAAAGTGATGAAAGTTATTTAACACCATGTTCAGAGCATTATTACTGCTAAATATAAAGCATGTAAGCCTTTCTTTTCCTCTACTTGAATTGCACATGTCATTGAGTTAGATTTTGTTGTTTTATAATTTACCCTAATAGTGTTTGCTTATATCAAGTAGCAGAAAAATCATAGAAAATTGGTCACATATTCTCATGGTCTTAGCCTTTTAAGTTCCAAGAGTTACACTTTAATGATTTCCTTTCTTTTATTGTCTTCCATTCAGGATGCAACTGACATAGCTTTGAAAACAATATGTATCAGAGGACTTACTAATGAAAAAAATAAATTGTGGACTTTTGGAAATTATGGTTTAAACAAAAGGTATGTTACTAAATAAGGTAAAATTTATTTACTCTAAACCTAATAATGAAAGTTTCTACATGTGTGAGAAAGAGTAAGAAAAGGACAGAGAGGGTGGGCAGGGAAAGGGAGAGGGAGAGAAATGGAGAGGTGAAGAGGGAGGGAGGGAGAGAAAGAGAGAAGGGTTGGCAGAGGAAAGAGGAGAAAAAGGGTAGTGAGAAAGAGGTACAGGGAAAGGTGAGGAGTGGGAGAGAAAGAAAGAGGAGAGAGGGGGAGAAGTAGGGAAAGATTGATTTTAGCAATATAAGATTTGAAAAAATAAAATGGAGAGTAGTATATGTGTGACATGAAGTAATAAGGAATTTTTATATGTTAAGGGAGGAGACAGCATGATCTGGCAGAGTGGTAGTAGGATGGAAGAAGAGACAGAAGAGAAGGATGAAAAACCTACATTAAAAAAAGGCTACTTATATGACACTAGCATTTTATCCCTGTTTCTTGGATGTGGATGCAACTTGGTCTTCCAATTTGTGCTTCTGATTCCATTAGTAGAAGTCTCTTGTTGATAAAACTTCTATGTCATGGATTGTATTGTCAAAACTTCACCATCCTTCCTTCTTTCCTTTTTCCTTCTTTCCTTCCTTCCTTTGTTTAGTCTTCCCTTCTTCCCTCCATCATTTCTTCCCACACTCATTCTTTTCCTTCCTTAAAAGTCAAATTAAAAAGAGAAGAACAAAGAGGGATTTGGGATAAAGTGGAATCTGTGGATGATTCAACATGATGGGATGTTTTAGGTGGACTTCTAGAGAGTCTATGGAATAATTCTGAGGCATTTCTGTCCACAGATCTGTATTTACTTAGGTTATTTGAACATTGCAAATAAAATAGCCCTGAATAATCATGTTTAAAAGTTTCATGTTGACATCAATATCTAGGAAATATTTTAAACTATTAAGATTTTTGCTTTTTACAGTCTTGATTCTCTAGTTTATAAACATTTCTTTGCCTCTTCAATCTGGAGATTATTCCATACGCTATGAACCTGGAACCAAATTTTATAAAGTAAATATTTTATTTACACATTTAATGTGAGGTCAACAAATCTCTGTGGAAAAACACAAAATAAGAGCATGAATTCCTGTCACAAATTAATTCAGGTGGATTGCAACTAATCTCATTTGTAGAAACAGAAATTCACGGCATCTGAACTTTATATCCCCATGGCAAGGTTCCTCCCTTCCTGCCTCTACTGAAAAAATAAACTCATTTAAATCTATAGTCTGTTAGATATAAAGTATGGCTTTTCTGAGAAAGGACATTGAAATACTGTTAAAACATGATACGATCAACTCAGTGTCCCAAGATGTCAACATCACCATGGCTACAACATTCTCAGTATAACATTAAATAAGCAAGACAGGCCATTAGGAAATCATTGGCTCTCTGGCATGATTCTTACATGTCAGAAGTTAGCTGTATAGTCTGCCTTTACATTTTTAGAGAAACATAAAAAGTAACTTTTCTGTTTAAATGCCTGGCAGTTACCTCAAATTCATTGTTCTTAGACTGTCTGTGTCTTGGGCTTCTTTGGACTTAAGTACAGGGAAATATTGGAACTACAGTCAGCTTATTCAGGATATTTCACTGGTGTGATTAAGATCATTGTACTGTTTGGACAATTATTATTAATTCCATGTGATATATAAAATGCTAATTGTGACATACAGAATCAAGAATATGACAGAGAAATTAATGGAACGGAATCAGGCAAAATATGCAATGCCTACATCTGCTTCATCTTAAGGATTTTCTATAATTCATTTAAACAGGCCATTTCTGTATTTCCTCACATGTAAAATGTATTCATAACAGAACCCTTTTGGTTCTATGAAAGGTAAATATGATACAATATTTATAAAATTCACAGGTATAGAATGTTGTAGAAATTATTATTAAAAATTACCAATAGAAATATAGTTATTGTACCTGTGGGGTTATTCCTGAATATAGACAACTGTTGGATTTTAAGAAGACTTAGTTTGGATTGGGCAGTCATAGCCTATATAAACTAGCTTTTAAAATTCTATTCCCCAAATAAAACCTACATATTTTCTATGTTATGCAGAAGACCTGGCCACCTGGAGATTTAACCCATGGCAGGTCTCCTTCCTCCTTTCCTCCTCCTGCCTTCTCCCTCGTCCTCTCTTAATTTCCTCCTCCCACAAAAGACAATGAAACTTATCTCTGTCTAACTCTCTCTCTACCCAGTCAGAGGTCTTAGCATTTTATTAAAGTCAATCAGAGACAATGATTAGCAAACAAGGTAACAGCATCACTTTGTGTATGAACGTATGACCAGGTGCATCAAGCAGAACTCAGGGAGCAAATTAGCAGTTAGAATACATAACTGACCACCCCATCAATTTCCTCATTTTATCTAATAAAAGACTAATTTCTAAACTACATATAGTAAAAACAATTGCTAAATAATCAGCAAAACAATATGTAGTGATCACATACATAATGTTTAGGTTATCTGATACATAATGTATTTATATTAGATTACCTTGAAGAAAACATCATCTATCCTATCATGTAAGACTAAAATTCTGAACCTATATTATTTTTATCACAGTTTGTTTTTAACAACCTAAAGATATCTACTAGTTCTAAAAAAGAACTTCTTAAAACCTTATCTAAATCCTCATATTATGCTTAATATGAGACTGAACTATTTAGTCTTCAACCCCATCAAAGACCAAGAAGGAATAAAATTAACTAAGTAATTAGGAAGTGCAAGCAAGCATCTTCTAAAATATAAAAATGACAATTTGCTCCCTGGACAGTTCCAAACATCTCTTGATATCATTGGAGCATCATCTACTGTTAATATTATTTAGTTAAGCATTAGTACTATAATCATTTACTTTCTTAAAGGACTTAATAATATGTAAAATAAGCATAATACAGTGTTATACAACTTATAAATCTCTATAAAACTTTAAAAATGTCAAAGGTGCATCTCTTCCGTAATTTCAGATGAGCTAAGTTTCAGCTGTGCGTTTGGACTCACATAGAATTCATGGAAAATCATAAAAATGTCACGGAGTTTGTTTTTATCGGACTTTGGGAAAATAGACAAATAGAGCTGCTGTTCTTTGTCTTGTTCCTGATTTGTTACCTGGCTGTCTTAATGGGGAACTCTGTCATTCTACTTTCCATCACCTGCAGCCATTTAATTGAACAACCAATGTATTACTTTCTATGCCACCTTTCCCTCATGGACCTCTGCTATACCTCCACTGTGGTTCCCAGGCTCATCAGGGACTTGGCTGCAGCAAGAAAAAACATTTCCTACAATGAATGCATGACTCAGCTCTTCACTGCCCATTTGCTGGCAGGTGTGGAAATCTTCATCCTGGTGTCCATGGCCTTGGACCGCTATGTTGCCATTGTCAAGCCCCTGCACTACATGGTCATCATGAGCAGGAAGAGATGTGACATGCTGATTGTCACAGCCTGGGCAGTGGGGTTCTGGCATTCCATTGCTTTACTGCTCATGGTGCTCAGTCTGCCTTTCTGTGGTCCCAACCACATCAACCACTACTTGTGTGACATCAAGCCTCTTTTGAGGCTGGTCTGTAAGGATATTCATGTTGTTAGTATCTTAGTAATTGCCAACTCTGGGATGGTAGTTGTTGCCATTTTTCTTGTACTAGTTGCTTCTTACATACTCATTTTATATAATCTGAGGACAAGATCATCTGCAGAACGACACAAAGCTCTCTCAACCTGTAGTTCACACATAATGGTGGTCATTTTATTTTTTGTGCCCTGTATTTATACCTATGTTTTACCTGCAGGAAGTGAGAATAAGGATAAGGAAGTTTCTGTGTTTTACACTGTGATTGCCCCCATGCTAAATCCCCTCATCTACACTCTCAGAAATACTGAGATGAAGAGTGCCATGCACAAGATGTGCAAGATGTGGTCTCGAATGTCACATTCAGAGTTCAAATAAATGAAACAGACTTGTGATTCTGGTCCTGTGTTCCCAGGTAAACTATCATTTGAAAGGTCAAAGAAAGCACATGCTATTTGGGGAGAAGCTCTGAATCAATGAAGCAACTCACTGCTATGCCTACTCTACGTAACTCAAGTTCATTGAGAGGTGATCAGGTGGATGTAAAGTGGCTTTAGTTTGGTAGAGTCAATGCTTAGGATGGGAAGACCCTAGGTTCCTTTGACAGCCACCCTAACCCACACACCCCCCGCCACACACACACAGTCAATGAAGTACAGCGTTATCCACTTGAGCCCTTTGACTAAAAATATTACATGAAACACTGTTTTTGGTAGGAATTTAATCCAATTTTCTCAATTGTTTGTTTTTACCCTTTAATTATTATTTAACTTTTTCCTTTCATCATACATTCATTATACATGATACGTAAAATGGATTACATAAAAGCATTTTCATGCATCTATATAATGAACTTTGAGCACATTAAGCTCCCATATTTCCCTTTCTTCCCCTTGGGATCCCTCGCAGAGCAGATTTATATCTAGCTCTGTAATCTCAGAGCACACTAAGCTTTAATAGGTATTGTGTTATGATTATAGGCTTTAGAATTTGAGAAATTCATGGGGACATACTGTCTTTGTAAATTTTTCTGTTTACTAGCTTATAATAGTCATATGTGTACATTTTATGGTACATCTGAAATGATATGATATTTCACAGCTGGAATCATTCAGTTAATGCATAAAAGTCTTAAGAAGGTAGATATTATGAGCCACTGTCATGTTACATGCTTCTCTCTCTCATTTCCTGTCTTTTACCCTGTGGTATCCTTTATGTGGATATATACCAAAGTCTTTCCCAGATCCAGTGCTTTATTCCTTCATCTCCTATGCCTCAGTTTTCTGGTTACTGTGGTTGAGCGTCCATGCCTCATTTATACCCATATACCCTTACACCTGTTCTTACCTTCTTCAGGAAGGTTCTGGAGACCCATAAACAGCCAAAAAAACCAAACAAATAAAAAAAGTAATTCCAAAACAAAACAAAACAAAAACAGAAAAACATCCACAAAACAAAACAAATTCCTTCAATTTTGCAAGATTTTATGCATCATGATAGTTATTATTTTTCAAATTCTGTATTTGATAGTGATGCTTCTTAAAAACTAGCTCTTCACAATTAAATTAAGCCAGGTTATGAGAGTAATATGCATATAACATATAAAATAAATGTACAATTTTGCTTTGTTATTTTTCTCAAAAATGGTTCATAAAAATGAGCCTGTATGGGTCTTTGCTAGTTCCTCTGCATATGTGTTATGGTTGTTAGCTTGGTCTATTTGTGGTACTCTTAGCAGTTAGAGTTGGTGTGTCTCTGACTCTTGCTTCTATTCTTGGGACACATTTTGTTCCTGCTAGATTGCCTCACCTTGATATAAGGAATTGTGCCTAGTCTTATTGATTTTTTTATGCTGTATTCAGTGGATATCCCTGGGATGTCTGCTTTTTTTCTGAAGGGAAATGGAGGAGGTGTTTGAAAGAAGAAAAGTAGAAGGAGGGGAAACTGCAGTTGGGATGTATTGAAAACAAAATAGAAATTATAATAGTAAAAAACACCCAAAATTAAGGGCTTAATCACCCTGCACAAAACTTAAGTCAAAGTGGATCAAAGACCTCAACATAAAACAAGGCACACTAAATCTAATAGAAGAGAAAGTGGGGAAAAGCCTTGAACTCAATTGCAATAGAGGAATACTCCTCCATTTCTGGTAGGCATGCAAACTTTTACAACCAGTTTGAAAATCAATCTGACAATATCTTACAAAATTGGGTATAGTTCTACTGCAAGACCTAGCCATACTACTCTTTGGCATATATCCAAAATATTCTCCACCAAACCACAAGAGCATCACCACAACAACGTTCATAGCAGCTTTATTCATAATAGTCAGAAACTGAAAACAACCCAGATGTCCTTCAACTGAAGAATGTATAAAAACACTGTGGTACATTTACACAGTAGAATATTTAGCTCTCAGAAACAAGGGAAATCTTGCAATTTGCAACCAAATGGATGGATCTAGAAAGGCTCATCCTGAGTGATCTAACTCAGACCCAAAAAGATACACACGGTATGTACTTGTTTATAAGTGGACATTAAACAAATAGCACAGGACAATCATCCTACAACCCACAGACCCAAACAGACAGGAACCTAGCATAACCATCCTATGAAAAACCCTACCCAGAAGTAAGTTTTGGACTCTGTTGCATGTTAGTGGAACACCTTACCCTAGAGGGGCTGCCATATCAAACCTCAGTTACAAAAGGAGGCTCTTAACCCTCATGTGATTGATGGACTGAGGGGGTTTGATATGTGGGGGCTCCCCTCATTCAAGGAGAAGGGAAGAGGGAGGTAGGGAGCAGGAGGGGAAGAAGGAGTGGACTTTGATTAATATGTAACTGGAAAACAATAAATTAATGATAATAAAAAAGAAGAAACACTGAAAATATCCACCAAATGATATTCAAACATATTTTGATTTTGTATGTTTATATCTATCAATTTTTTCTTAGGGCTTTAACCTCAACTTTTATTTGACTTTCATATTTTCATGCTTATTCTGCTTCTAATTCTAGATTTTTCTCTAATGTCACTTAAAGTCATATATTTTGAGAAATAATTTTTAGTAAAGTGAAAAGAATCAGCAAATATCTCCATTTAATTATCAAACATTGAATGGAGTCCTACCTTTGCACATTTCCTTGGAAAAATTATCTTGTTAATTTTCTGCAATAGAGAGATATTGCTTCTCTATTTGCAGTTTTTCACACGTTATACAGTATTACCACTATGCGTTCTCTATCTCAGATCAGTGTTTAATTTCCTGTGTATAGACATTTCCCTCTACTTAGGGTTTTATCTGTCCCTGGTAATGACTTAGCTAAGGCCCACCCTTGGTTTAAGAACTTATGAGTTAGGCAATTTTGTTCAAACATTACAAGGGGATTCAAGTCTAAACAGCCCAAGATGTTTAACTCTGAGGCAGAAAGGGAATTAATGTTTGTAGAACAAGATTGCAAGAGGCACACATAGATCGAATTCATCCTTAATTTGATTGTGTTTTGGTCATTTCACCATCAACTCATTCTCCTACAGAACTCATTATGCAATGAGAAGATAGTATTATGGAATGGATTTTCTTACCACATAAACAAAGTAAAAAATAAAAGACATACATAGGAAAGATATCTGAATTAATTGTAAAAGGTGGAAAAAGACTATGTCAATTATCAGGAATGGACCCAGCTGAAATAATAGTGCCTATTACTAATGCTGATATTATGTCATTGTGGGTAATCAATGAAGATTGGCAAAGAGCTTGCAGTAATTATTTGGAGAAATTAATGACAAATTTCCAAAAAACAAACGTATATAATTTATAAAAAGAACTAATTGGATTCTTCCTCGTATTGTAAAGGGAACACCAATTCCTGATCCACCAACCTTCTATACTGATGCTAACAAGATGGGAAAGGCAGGTTATAAGACAGACAACATCAGCAAGGTAATCAAAAGTCCATATAGCTTGGTTCAAAAAGTAGAATTGTATGCAATCCTTATGGTGTTATTAGATGTTCTTCAGTTTCTTAACATAATTACTGATTCTCTATATGCAGAAAGAGTTGTGTTGCATATAGAAACTGGTGGATTTATTCCCAATAACACAGAATTAACTTCTCTAATTATATAATTGCAACAGGTCATCAGAAGTAGAAATAACCCATTATATATAATCCATATTCTATCTAATACAGGTTTTCCAGGTCCATAGGCACAAGGAAATGAGGAGACTGACCAATTACTCATAGGAAATGTGTTGGAAGCCTCAACATTTCATCAAAAACATCATGTTAACAGTTCAGGTTTAAAAAAACTTCTCTATTACCTGACAAAGCCAGAGAAATAATTTTAAAATGCCCTATGTGTTCTCTGTATAACCAACTCCATTACCTGCTGGTAGTAACCCTAGAGGTACTAAAAAGAATGAAATTTGGCAAATGGATATTTTTCATTTTGCAGAATTTGGAAAACAAATATATGTACATCATACTATTGATACATACTCAGGGTTTCAGTGGGCATCTGCTTTAAGTTCTGAAAAAGCTGATTGTATTATTGCACATTTATTAGAAATAATGGCATTTATGGGTATAACTGCACAAATTAAGACTGATAATGCTCCTGCATATGTATCAAATGAAATGAAGCAATTTTTGCATATTATAATATAAAGCATGTTATTGGTATACCATATAATCCTACAGGACAAGCAATTGTAGAAAGAGCTAATTGTACGTTAAAAGAGATGCTTTTTAAACAAAAGGGGAAATTAAAGAATACCAGGGATAGATTACACAATGAATGCTAACATTGAATTTCCTAAATGTCGGTGAAAAAGGTACCACTGCAGCTGAAAGACACTGGGTTATACAAAACACTGAGGAATTAAATCAACCAATATATTATAAGGAATTTTTTTTTACTTATTTTTTATTTCTTCAAGTTACATCTCCCATCCAAGTACTAACCAGGCCCAACCCTGCTTAGCTTCCGAGATCAGACGAGATCGGGCGCGTTCAGGGTGGTATGGCCGTAGACTCAATCGCAATCCCCTCCCTACTTCCCCCTCCAGTCCCACCCTCCCACCCTCAACCCCCAACCTCTTCCCCCCTTTTTTTTTAAGTTTAAGGTATATCTTATTTCCCCCAACATCTCCCCCTTTCAGTCCAACAAATGGCTCTTTCTCTTTATGATAATAAATATAATACAAAACAACAGAGGTAATTAGGCCACAGTTATGAGGGTTATATGGCTTAGCGTACATTCCCAATGTCCAGTCCATATGTATTTGGCACCTGACTTTAACATTCTACTATCTAACCATCTCCATGAGTTTAAAGTTCTATATCTAACTCAGCTTTCATACTAACTTGCAACACAATTTTAAAAACATCTTCTTAGATCCATAACACTTTCTTGATTTCTAAACAACTCAAAATTTAACTATGAGATTCTAGTTATCTATTCTTCAACCACCTCAGAGAACTGAGAGGGATAAATATATATGATTATATAGCAAGTACAGGGCTTGCAGCTTCCAAAACTAAGAAGTGACATACCAGTGGCTGCCTGGACAGTTCCCATTTTCTCTCCATACAGTATAGCATCAATCTTCAGCTGTTTGTGCCCATTTCTCTGACAGATATTGATTATAAAGCAGGAATTATGAAGGACTTCCCTACCCTGTCTTGGCAGAGCTAGGCTGTTGACTTACCTGCTTCCAAGTTTTGTCCTTTTTGTACAGCATTCTGTCTACAGTTGGAGCAAGGGGCTTTTCCTGCCAAGTGATAGGCTTACAACATTATCTCCCATTGGAGATTCTTCGATGCTCATCTTCTACTTGGAGTAGAATAGGGGGTGCTGTCAGGAGTTGATATGTCTCGATACAAAAAGAATCTAAAGTTAAGAAAACATCTTTGAATGCCATATTCTGCAGATCTCTTGAGGTTTTTGAAGAGGCCCTATCTATCTTTTATATTAGGATAAGCAGAAGTTGCTTGTCTCTTAGCAACTTTATTTCTGATTAGATTAGAAAAGTAACTATAATAGACTGTCATAGTACCTAATACAATGACAGGCTTGCATGACTATTAGTTTGCATTGCTTAATTATCTTAAACAGTTTATGACAATTAGTAGCAAAAGGCCGAAACTTCACATTTCATTTTTTTTCTTTACCCTCTAACCCTTCCATCCCATTTCTCTGGAGTGGAGTGTCCCTATATATCAGTCCCTCACCTCAGTTCAGAGGTTGTATGAGGGCCAAGAGCCTCCTCATACATTGGGGGTCTATGAGGCAGTACCACCAGTGAAAAGTGTCTCATTGCCCGGGAGAGAGAACTAAAACACAAACAAACAAATAAACAGACAAACATATAAAAAAGAGTAAAAAATAGAAAAAAATAAAAATAAAAAAAAAAATAAAACGTCTCTGTCCATGTTCCCTTTGGTGTGTTGGTTGTAGTATCGATATCCTCTACTAAATAGCTAAATAGCTAAAATCCTACTATAAGTGAATAGATGCCATATGCATCCTTCTGAGTCTGGGTTAGCTCACTCAGGATGAGTTTTTCTAGTTCCATCCATTTGGCTTCAAATTGCATACTTTCCTTGTTTCTGATAACTGAATAGTATTCCATTGTGTAAATGTACCATAGTTTTTTAATCAATTCTTCGGTTGAGGGACAACTGGGTTGTTTCCAGTTTCTAGCTATTACAAATAAGGCGGCTATGAACATAGATGAAGAAACTTCCTTGTGATTTGGTGAGGAGTCATTTCGAGGTATATGCAGAAGTGGTATGGCTGGGTCCCGAGGCAGAGCTATTCCAAGTTTTCTAAGATATCGCCAGACTGACCTCTATAGTGGTTGCACAAGCCTGCACTCCCACCAGCAATGGAGGAGGATTCCCCTTTCTCCACACCCTTGCCAGCATTTACTGTCATTTGAGCTTTTTCTTAGCCATTCTGACAGGTGTGAGATGGAATCTTAGAGTTGTTTTGAGTTGCATTTCTCTGATGATTAAGGATGCTGAGCATTTCTTCAGTGTCTCTTGGCCTTTAGGAATTAATTCCTCCTTTGTGAGTTTTCTGTTTAGCTCTTTTCCCCATTTTTAAATTGGATTATTTGGTTTCTTGGCATTTAATTTCTTGAGTTCTTTGTAAATTTTGGATATTAGCCCTTTGTCAGATGTGGGGCTGGTGAAGATTATTTCCCAATCTGTAGGCTGCCGTTTTGTTTGAATGACCATGTCTTTTGCCTTACAAAAGCTTTTAAGATTCATGAGGTCCCATTTAGTGATTGTTGGTCTTAGATGCAAAAATACTTAATAAAATATTAGCAAACCGAATCCAAGAACACATCAAACGTATCATACACCATGATGAAGTAGGCTTCATCCCAGGAATGCAAGGATGTTTCAACATGTGAAAAAACATCAACGTAATTCACCACATAAGCAAGATGAAAGAAAAAAAAAACCACATGATTATCTCACTAGATGCGGAAAAAGCATTTGACAAAATCCAACACCCTTTCATGCTAAAAGTTCTGGAGAGAATGGGCATACAAGGACCATATCTGGAAATAATAAAGGCAATATACAACAAGCCAGTAGCCAACATCAAATTAAACAGAAAGAAACTTGAAGCACTTCCTCTAAACTCAGGGACAAGAAAAGGATGTCCACTTTTGCCATATCTCTTCAATATAGTACTTGAAGTCCTTGCTAGAGCAATAAGACAACTAAAGGAGATCAAGGGGATACAAATTGGAAACGAAGAAGTCAAATTATCTCTATTTGCAGATGATATGATAGTGTACATAAGGGAACCCAAAAACTCCTCCAGAGAACTCTTACAGCTGATAAACACCTTCAGTAAGGTGGCTGGATACAAAATTAATTCAAAAAAATCAGAAGCCCTTCTTTATACAACAAATAAATGGGCTGAGAAAGAAATCAGGGAAATAAGTACCTTCATAATAGCCACAAACAATATAAAATACATGGGGGTAACTCTAACCAAGCAAGTAAAGGACCTGTACAACAAGAACTTCAAGCCCCTGAAGAAAGAAATTGAAGAGACCATCAGAAGATGGAAAGATCTCCCATGCTCATGGATAGGTAGGATCAATATAATAAAAATGGCCATCCTACCAAAAGCAAGAGTTGGTTCTTTGAGAAAATCAACAAAATAGACATACCCTTAACCAAATTAACTAGAAGGAGAGGGAAAAAACCCAAATCAACAAAATCAAAAATGAAAAAGAGAGGAATAACAACAGATATTGAGGAAATCCAGAGAATCTTTAGATCCTACTTTAAAAATCTATACTCCATCAAATTTGAAAACCTAAGTGAAATGGACAATTTTCTTGATAGATTCCACCTACCAAAGTTAAATCAAGATGAGGGTAATGGATTAAACAGCCCTATAACCTCTAAGGAAATAGAAACAGTCATTAAAAATCTCCCAACCAAAACGGCCCAAGGACAGATGGTTTCATCACAGAATTCTACCGGACTTTCAAAAAAGAGGTAAAAACAATACTCTTCAAACTGTTCCACAAAATAGAATCAGAAGGAACACTGCCAAATTCATTTTATGAGGCCACAGTCACCCTGATTCCTAAACCACACAAAGACCCAACACAGAAAAATAACTTCAGACCAATTTCCCTCATGAACATACTTAAAAACTAACAAAAAAAAAAAAAAAAGGACTGGCAAACTGAATCTAAGAACACATCAAAAGTATCATACACCATAATCAAGTAGGCTTCATCCCAGGAATGCAAGGATGGTTTAACACACGAAAATCCAACGATGTAATTCACCATATAAACAAACCGAAAGAAAAAAAAACGTATAATCATCTAGCTAGATGCTGAAAAAGCATTTGGCAAAATCCAACACCCCTTCATGCTAAAAGTCCTGGAGAGAACAGACATACAAGGACCATACCTAGAAATAATAAAGGCAATAGGCAGCAAGCTAGTAGCCAACATCAAATTAAACAGAAAGAAACTTGAAACATTTCTTCTAAACTCAGGGACAGGACAAGGATGTCCACTATTACCATAACTCTTCAATATAGTACTTGAAGTTCTTGCTAGAGCAATAAGACAGCTAAAGGAGATAAAGAGGATACAAAGTGGAAACAAAGAAGTCAAATTATCCCTATTTGCAGATGATACTATACATAAGCAACCCCAAAAATTCCACCAGAGTACTCTTACATCTTATAAACACCTTTAGCAAGGTGGCTGGATACAAAATAAATTAAAAAAAAATCAGAAGCGCTTCTTTATACAAAAGCAAATGGGCTGTCAAAGAAATTAGAGAAACAAACACCCTTCATAATAGCCACAAACAATATAAAAAAAAAAAACTTGGGGGTAACTCTAACCAAGCAAGTGAAAGAACTGTATGACAAGAACTTCAAGTCCTTGATGAAAGAAATGGAAGAGACCAGGAGAAGATGGAAAGATCTCCCATGCTCATGTATAGGTAGGTCCAACATAATAAAAATGGCCATTCTGCCAACAGCAATATACAAATTCAATGCAATTCCTATCTAAATACCAACACAATTCTTTATAGACCTGGAAAAAGCAATTCTCAAGTTAATACAGAATAACAAAAAACTCAAAATAGCTAAATCCTGTAGAATAAAAAAAGCATCTGGAGGTATCACCATCCCAGAGTTCAAGCTGTACTACAGAGCAATAGTAATAAAAACAACATGGTACTAGTATAGAAACTGACCAGTGGATCAATGGAATCAAATTGAAGCCCTAGAAATGAACCCACACACCTATGGTCACTTAATTTTTGACAAAGATGCCAAAACCGTACAATGGAAAAAGGACAGCATCTTCAACAAATGATGCAGGTCCAACTGGATGTCCACATATGAAAGATGGAAATTAGACCCATACTTATCACCCTGTACAAAACTTAAGTCCAAGTGGATCAAACACCTTAACTTAAGGCTTGACACACTAAATCTATTAGAAGAGAAAGTAGGGAAACCCTTGAACACATCAGCACAGGTTACAACTTCCTGAACAGAACACCAACAGTTCAGGATCTAAGACCAACAATCAATAAATGGAACCTCTGAAACTGAAAAGCTTCTGTAAGGCAAAAGTTACTGTCACTCGAACAAAACAGCAGCCTACAGATTGGCAAACAGTTTTCAACAACCCCACTTCTGACAGAGGGCTAATATCCAAAATTTACAAAGAGCTCAAGAAATTAAATGCCAAGAAACCAAATAATCCAATCAAAAATGGGGAACATAGCTAAACAGAGAATTCATAAAGGAGGAATCCCTAATGGCTGAGAGATACTTGAAGAAATTTTGCTCAGTATCTTTAATCATCAGAGAAATGCAACTGAAGATGACTGTGAGATTCCATTTCACACCTGTCAGAATGGCTACGTTCAAAAACTTAAATGACAGCACATGCTGGTGAGGTGTAACCAAACTTTTAAGTTATTATTTATTTAGCTCTTATTTATTTATTACTAAATTCACTTATAACAAACATCAACAATTTCTTAACTATTAATCCTATAAATTCCTACAACCCCTTTAACCTATCCACTAAACCTATTGATAATCATAACAACTACTTTCATAACCTTTTAGAATGATACAGTCTCTGGGGCAGGTCCTCAGTCGTCAGGAAACCAGTCTCGGGGGTAGACTCTTTAACGCACTTAGCAGTCCTTTTTCTGGAATAGCTCAGACGCAGGTTCGTCCGGGTAAATTGGCTATCGAAGTCTCACTTTAAATAAGGCTTGAGGCTTTCTTCTCTCTGGGAGACCTCAGCGTCTGTAGGCCACCTTACTTCCTTCGTATCAGCAACTCTGCCGTTCTGCCTCAGTGTTTAAAGCTGGCCACAGTTCCGTTCAGGCCACTGTTCGGACAGGTCAAACCCCTCTAGGCAAAAGCTGAGCCACAGGGTTTAGTCCTTGGCCTTTTGCTGTCTTGCCGAGGCTTTCTCTGCTCACCAGCTTCCTTCTGCCTCAGGGAGATCTGGCCATTGGTCTACCAGAACTTTCTCCAGCAGGACTCTCGGAGCTCTCTCATATCGGGGGCCCTTAGCACGCAGCTCTCTGGGCTCATCCATTTGTCCTTCAATAGGATCACTCCTTGTTCCACCTGCTTCAGCTTAATTTGGGCTCTGCCCACTTAGCAGTTGAAAGCAATGCCAGGTCATAAAGTCTTTCCTTGTTTCACCTGGCTTCAACCTTGTTTTTCAGTCCAAAGAGACTCCCCTCATTTCACCTGACTTCTTCCATAAGCTGATAAGCTAATTGCTCACAGCAGTTGATCTTCATGCCCCGAATTAAGAGACTGTATCAGAAACTTAGGTATTCACTAAATCTAACTTATATTAACCTATCAGCCCCTTCAGTGAGGTTGTGGAGAGAGGGGAACACTCCTCCATTGCTGGTGGGAGTGCAAGCTTGTACGTCCACTATGGAAATCAGCCTGGGTGATATCTTAGAAATCTTGGAATAGCTTTATCTCAAGAACCAGTCATACCACTTCTGGGTATACATCCAAATGATTCCTCACCGAGTCACAAGAAAGTTTCCTCATTTATGTTCATAGCAGCCTTATTTGTAATAGCTAGAAATTGGAAACAACCCACATATCCCTCAACTGAGGAATGGATAAAAAAACAAAACAAAACAAACAAATGAAAAAAAAAAACCCTGTGGTACATCTCCACAATGGGATACTATTCAGCCATCAGAAACAATGAAATCATGCAATTTGCAGCCAAATGGTTGGAACTAGAGAATCTCATCCTAAGAGAGCTAGCCCAGACTCAGAAGGATGCACATGGGATCTATTCACTTATAATCAGATTTTAGCTATATAGTACAGGATAACTATACTACAACTAGTGCACCAAGGGAAACAGGAACATAGACTTTGTTTCCTATCAATGAGACACTTTGCCCTAGTGGTGTTGCCTTATAGGCCACTAGTATATGAAGAGGCTCTTGGCTCTCATATGACTCCTGAATTGGGGCAGGGAACTGTTATGTAGGGGCACTCCACTCCAGAAGAGTGGGTTGGAAGGCATAGGGGGTAGAGGTTGTGAAGGTGGGACTGGGAGGGGCAGAAAGAGGCACTTGTTGGAGATGTAACCTGAAGTATTAAATATTAAAAAAAGAAAAAAAAACATAGTAGACACATGGAATTCAGAACTTGCTTAGTTCACAGTCATGGAGCACATCTATTAAACATCCAAGTAATAAAAAAAATGCCCCTGAGCATGTCAGCTTATACCATAAAGTTTTAGCTTAAAATACAGGAACAAATACTTATTTTCAAGTTACATGGTTAACAGCTATGTATCCCCTGAGGTGCCTGCATTGCTTTGTCACTTTCCTTTACTCTAGGAACCTAAAAGAAAGCCTGGATATATACAGTGACTCTAGTTAAACTCATCATCATGCTTGTGCTTTCTTCAGACACGTATAGGATTACAGCTACACGAGGAGGAAGGCTCTCAAGGAACTGAAGAAACCCAATAACCATAGATTCACTAACCTAATTCGTGCAATTGACTATAAGGAATGTTTATAAGAATTATGTCCAGATATAGACATTCTTTATCATGCATTTTATTAGTTGTGTCACAATTTTCAGTTCCTAGCTGTGAGATATTTCAAACAATCACCAAAATGGAAATTTCACTTTCATTCCATGCCCCCTTAATTGTTCCCAATTCTCAATTATGTCTCAGCAATTACAAACTTATCCATGCCATTCACCACTTTTGTGAACTGTTTTTTAAACTTTGATTTTTCTAGAATTTCCTACATTTAGCCTCTGAGTTTCCATCACTAAATCCCACAATCATAAGTCCTGCCAGAGCTATCTTTGAGTGATCCAGGTAAACCTATTTTATGCTTTCACCTCTATTATCTCTCCTATGAATGCTTCAGCACATTAAAATCATGATTTGCATGCCATTCTCACTAAGTTTCTCAGATCTATGGCCTTCTTTCTTTGTAAAGATAACACCCTATTATGAAGATCAACAGTGTGGATAATGATCACTTTCTCTATCACACCATATGCCAAGTGCAGTGCTGTTCCCGAGAAGAGAAACAATGGTGTTTTATCCAGGGGACTTATATGTATAGGTTCATATACATAGAGCTCATCATCATGCTAAGCATAGTCTGATAAACGAATCTACCTCTCTCTTAGGCTTGAAAGTCCACTTAAAATAAAAACAAAATAGATCCATTCATGTTTATAATAAAATGTGTTTCTTAAGGATTGAGCTATGACCCACCTGTAACCTTAACTACAGGTGGTTCTTTACTTCCTATTTCAGGGAAATGCAACCATGACTTTGTTTAAAAACATCATGACCACAGGCTGTTATGATCACCTGTTGTTATTACTACCTGCTAATAACACCTTGAAACCATGTCTTTGTTTCTTAAGAGGTTGTTATGACCAACGTGTTAATTTCTACTTTTTAACCCCATCTATTTGCCTGCAAAATTCTCCATTTGGAAAACCCCTGCTCCTGACTTATAAAAATCTTATTTTCCCTACCTCCAGTACAACTTTTTGAACAATGCCTTTAAGGGAAATAGCCCATGTACAAAAACAAAAAATGTTTGCTTTAATAAATTTGGTCATGATGATTTGGGTTTATGGTCTTTTTCCTTGCATTTTTTGGATTAATATAGTCTCTTTCTTTACTATTTAGTAAGTACAGTTATATCTAGTCCAATGAGCTATAGGCACAAAACACCATCTCTTTCATGCCTATTTTTCTCATAATTCCTGCCTAATTTTATTCAGAAAGTACTCTACCAGCTGTACCAGCATACATCGTTTTCACCTCCCTTTCACTAGCAAATGTTAAACAACCTTATTACTATCACCAATAACTGGATATTAATGCATATTATACTTATTTCACTGGCATGGATATAGGACAAACTACTGTATGTTATTCCAATATCTTTTGTCTTAATGGCTGCTGATCTGATGGTCATGTACACATGATAATAGACTAGTTGTACATCAACAAAAAGCTGAATAACTTTTATAGTTTCAGTATCTCTTATATGACATGTCATTTTGCACATCATGGACAAGAAATGTGGTTGAAAAGATAAATGTATATATCTATATATATGTGATAAATGGAAAATTATTACATGAAGACTTTAAACATTTTGGATATCTTTGTTAACACTTTATGTTTAAATAAGGAGAAAGCAACAAATTTTCACTCATCAGATTTTGAAATACCATGGTTAGTCATGAGTAATCTCCTTTACAAATGGATCATTTAGTTGTTAATAACTTTTGACAAGGACTAAAGAGCTTCAGTGGGCTACTTAAGTCTGAAGGCCTTCCATGAGAAGGAAAAAGTCCTGCTTTAAATTTCCAAAGAACAGCATGACTCCAGAAGGAAAAAAGAAACATGATGCAAGTGAGAAGACATTAAGGTGGGAAGACTGACTGTCTCTTGGATGACAATGGCATTTTTGTAGAAAAAAAATTAGTTAAATTACTTACTAGTGTTTATATTATAGTTAATTGGTTTGGGCAGCCTGTTGTCATAATGATGTTTTGAAACAAAGTCATGGTTGAATTTCCCTGAAACAGGAAGTACAGAACCACCTGGAGTTAAGGTGACAGGTGGGTCATAGCCCAATCCTTAAGAAACAGATTTAATCATAAACATGAATGGATCTATTTTGTTTTAATTTTAAGTGGACTTCCAAGCCTAAGAGAGAGGTAGATTGGTTTATCAGGCTATGCTTAGCATGATGATGGGCTCCTATGTATATGAACCTATACATATAAGTTCCCTGGATAAAACACAATTGTTTCTCTTCTCGGGAAAAGCACTGCACTTGGCATATGGTGTCATAGAGAAAGTGATCATTATCCACACTGCTGATCTTCATAATATGGTGTTATCTTTACAAAGGAAGAAGGCCACTATGAATGAGTACACACAGACACCACGTGGATTTTAACAAGCCTTGGCCTGAATTGAGCAATCTTGGCCCATCTAAGCTAGCTCATAACTCTATTACCCAAATATAACCCCACATATATATATATTTCCCCTTGGACTGCCATTCTCCACGATATGCCAATGTTCCTGGCCATGTGAAATGAGGTTCTTTTTTCTAACCCATGATTGTGTGTCCTCTTTAAATGCCATTTTCTGTATGCCTCTGAGGGTTTTGAAGACATCTATTGATTTATTTATAAATCAATCTATCTATCATCTATCTTCTATGAACAAACAAACTGTATATTTTAACCATTTACTATCTGTTTAACCTATTAAGCCTATTTTGTGATAAATTAAGACTAGTATTTGACATGACCAGAAACTCAACTGGCCAGTCAACTTGTATTATCCAGACACCTAAATAGATTGCAATAGCAACCCATAAAATAATCAGAAGTAAACCTGTACTTTTAAATGATTTGTATAAGCATAATACCTTATATAAGAGCTTAAATATGCATAATATGTGTCTAAGTATAAGATTCTATACCAATGAACCAAAATTTAACCTTATTTTTATCAATATACAAAATTTTCTACCAATGTATTGAAAGATAACCTTATTTGAGAATAACAATAGTTTTCAGTTTCAGAGCAGATTCAATAATCTATCCTTATAGCTTATTATTTCAATATTATGTAAATATACTCGCCCTCTTTTTCTTTTCAAGTCTTTTCCCCCTATATAAGAGAGAAATGATAGAGAAAAGTAAAAGAAATAAAAAAGTCCTTGAATCTAATCTCCTATATTTTGCTTAACAAGACCATATAACAATTTGTAATCATTACCCCTAAACAACATCTATAACCCATCAAATAACCAAAGAATCATATACCACACTTTTTGGGAATGGGACGTTGCTTTCTTAAAACTTCTTCCTGCTGAATTGGGACACAGAAAACCTGTTTAGGGGCCCAAATAAAATGAAAAAAAAAATGGTTAAGCAAGTAAAATGTAACATTTGTTGTCCAGTCTCTATATGCTCAGCAATTTGAATGTTCTGAGCAATTTGTAGTTTGAAGCTGGACTTTGGTAGGAAAGTTCGGGGCTTTATTGAAGTCCTGTCTGGAATAGTCTTTGAGGCTGGGCCATCTCAGCAAGCTGTTTGAAGTTGTTCTGGATGCAGATTTTTGAGGAAACAGCTATTGAGGCAGTTTATAAGGCTGGATCATTTGGGTTACTTGTCTTATCTTCTTTGGACTCTGGTCCCATTTTTCTGACAATATATAATTTCTCACAAGTAACATAGTTCTGCAATTAACAAAATGCCTTGGATGTGAGCGATGCACAAATCAATTAAGGAATATCTTCTGTGCTTTGTTTCAACAAAAGAAAGACATTTGTAAATCTCCATTCATGTTATATAAAAAGATGGCGTGTAATAGTTTTACATACATATGGTATATATATTCTATTTTAAATTGAAAATACAGCACAGCATAAGATGGTATGGAGTTTAAGTATTCTCCTCTACAGTTGACACAAATTATTAATTGATTAAAACAGGTTTATTCTATGTTGTTCTGGCTTTCTGTAGATTAGGTTTGCCTCCAACTCAAAAGGAACCAATCTGTGTCTTTGTCTTCCATGTTTTGGGAACAAAGATATGCATTTATATGTTTCTTCTTTCCTCTTCTCCTTTCTGTGGAGATTTAATTTCTATGTGGATATATCTATCCCTATTGAGACAGGGTTTCTCTTTGTAGCTTGGGCTGTCTTGATTTGCTCTGTAGATTAGATTGGCCTCAAACACAAAGGAACCTGTTTTCCCTTGTCTCCCAAGTTTTGAGATCAAGGTATGAATTTAAATAATTGAATTACCCTTATTAAACAATAACATTAATTAAGCCATTTTGTATTAGAATTCCAGTTCTCCAATGGAAACCCCATTCTTAAGGAGAATGGTGTAAAATAGCATGATGTGCTATTTTGTTAGCTTTTCTTAATTGTTGGTTGTGTGACTCATGCAGTTTGCATGTTCTTTCCAAGCCTAACTCTGTGTCCTTACATTGATTAACAGAATATATCTCTTTCTCTCTCTCTGTCCTTTTTTATTTTTCTGAGACAGGATTTCTCTGTGTATCCTTGTTCTGGACTCACTTTGTACACCAGGCTAACCTTGAACTCACCGATATTAGCCTGCCTCTGTCTCCCATGTGCTGGGATTAAAAGCGTGTATCATCACACCGAGCAATTAACATACCTCTTTTAGGGGCAAAATGCCTCACCTATGGAGACTGGCTTGTGACCCCTTTCTCTTTACATAAATTTGAAATTATGTATATTCATCCATTAGATCAGTAAGGACATTATTAAACTTAACATCAATGAAAAAAGTGTGTCACTTTTTAATTCTAGACTGTCTTTAGTAAGCAGCTTTATCTTAGCAGATTTCCCGCCCTGCCTTCATTGTTTAAAGCAGGCTGGTCTAGAATCCAGAGATCTTCCTGTTTCTTCTTCTAGTGTGATGGGATTAAGTGATTAAGGGCATGTGCCAGTACCATCCTGCTCAAATATTTCACTTAAATCCCAGATACTAGTATCTCTGTAACCCAGAGAGCAACTTTGAACTGTAGTGACAATTCAAAATCTGCCCAGAATCTTCAAAAATCTCTTATGTTTTAGCAATGCCAAACCAGGAAAATATCCTTTCTACCTGCCGATATAGGTAAATCAAAGACATATAAACAAAAATCAAGCAAAGAAACAACATTGCAAAAGCCGTGGTCTAACCATGCCATCCCATGGTGCAATTAAAGCTTTGTTCATATTCCTTAGAATATAGTTTTGGCTGCATTTCACTGGTGGGCCGATACCAGAAATGCCTGACAAGCACCTGGTACCCAGGGAGTGGTGAGCTCCAGCTGTCATCAGTTTTGCTTTATTTATCAGGAAAGGCCTCCTTCCTTCCCCCATTATCATTGTTGGCAATTTAGCATTCCATCTGTAAATTCTTTCTTTTAAGACTATTCTAGTCTGAACTTTCTCAAAAAAGATACACAGAACCATAATTGTCAGGGTAAAAATCATTTGCATGCTAAGAGGAACAAACTTAATTGGAATCCAAAAGTATTGAGGCATTATGAATTGCTCCATTTTTAATCTAGACAGTTAATTCCATTCTCAAGATCTGTTTAGAAGGCTGCAGGTTTTTAGTATGTAAGGAAAGCTAAGCCTTAGCTCTCCACCTTTGCTGCAAGGCAACAGATTTTGTTAAGGTAGCCACACCTTTGAAATTCATTTTTGTTTGGTTCCCCGCTCCTTGGCTAGGAAACTGGCTTTTACCTGGGCCTTCTCACACTGTAAGCATGGATTCTAATTGCCATAGTTGGAGACCATATGCAGAAAAAATATTAATTAAATTATTTGTTAGTATTTATCTTTAATTGGTTTGGCAGCTAATCCTTATGGCGCCCAGCTAGCTCAGTTGGTAGAGCATGGGACTCTTAATCCCAGGGTCATAGGTTCGAGCCCAACATTGGGCGCCATACGTAAAAAGATATTAATTAAATTACGTTGGGTGCCATTTGTAGAAATAATCAGTTAAATTGTTTAACAGTATTTATATTATAATTAATTGATTTGGCAGCAGTTAATTCTTAACCCTGCATTATAAATGAACACACGAACACATGGTGGATTTTAACAAGCCTTGGCCTGAATTGAGCAATCTTAGCCCATCTAAGATAGCTCATAATTCTATTACCTAAATATAACCCCACATAAACATATGTTCCCTTAGACTGCTGTTCTCCACAATATGCCAATGTTCCTGGCCACGTGAAATGAGGTTCTTTTTTCTAACCCATGGTGTGTGTCCTCCTTCCTGCTGCTTGTGGCTGGAAATGAATTAATCCTCTGTCTAAAGTACAGGCATCCTGTTCTAATCTTAGGAAGTCTCACCTTTCTCTGCCTTTGCCCAATCTCAGGCCTCAGCATCTATTTAACCAATCAGAGTCAATTAAGTAACAGACAGCAAACAGGACCAATTAACATCTAGAATGCTTAACACTACTCCATCACATTTTTGTTATCTAGAAGCACCTTGACTAATGCAGTTGCTTAAGACCCTCAATTATGTTCATGCAGATAAGCAGATGTTCCTGAGAGATGCCATAGTGGAAGGACCATATTCATTAAAAGGTCTAGCCAACACCCTCTAAGTACAGAATTTCTAAGGGCAGAAAGCCTTTGTTTTCATGTTTAAGTGCATCTATATAGTTGATGTTCCACTCTTATTCTTTTCTCACTCTTACTTTGAAAAGATAAAGAATACCTACAATATGACAGATATTTTTTAAAGATAATCAGCCAGAATATTTAAGAACAACTCTAGAGCTTCTAGAGTTGCTAAGTAGATAAGCTAAAAAAAAACTACAAACTTCATTAAAGTTAATTTGTTCATTTAAGACCAATTAACTTGGATTTAATAACAGCATTATAGGTAAGTGCAATTCAAAGTTTCTTTTTTATTATGTTTATTTATTATATACATTTATTATTATTCAAGTTACATCTCCATCACAGCCCCCTCCCTCCACACTTCCCACCTTTCCACCTTCCCACCTTCTACCCCTTCCCTACCTATCCTACTCTTCCAGTATGGGGTGCCCCAACATCTCAGCCCCCTCAGTTCATAAGTTATATGAGGTCTAAGAGCTTCCTCTTTCTCTGGGGGCAGCATGGTAGCTCCACTAGGACAAAGTGTCCCACTAACAGGTAACAAAGTCCATGTTCCTATTCCTTTCAGTCTGTTGGTTGTAGGAAAATTCTCCTGTACTAAATGGCTAAGATCCAGTTATAAGTGAATACATGCCTTGTGCTGGGTCTGTGCTAGCTGACTCAGGATGAACTTTTCTAGTTCCATCCATTTGGCAGCAAATTTCATGATTTTGTTGTTTCTGATAACTGAGTAGTATTCCATTGTGTAAATGTACTACAGGATTTTAAGATTCAGAGCTCTACTCATAAAAATTCTCAGAGAAATTAATAATTTTGTGATCTTAAAAGGTACTTTCTATCGCCCACAGAACAGACTTCTGACTTGAATCATTCAATACTTACCTCCCTAGTAATATTTACAAATACCTTGCAAATTCATTATGAGAGCTGCCATATCTTCCTCCTTCCAGTTTTCCCTTCCTCAACATAGGGAAACTAATAGGCAGTTCACAGAAGCAGGGAGTCATGATCCAACTTCTCTTTTACTAATTATATTTTATCTTTCTCTCTTTTTTTGTCTTTCCTAGTATTGTCAGCTTCACTATTCATTCATAAATTTCCTTTATCCCCTCTGGCAGCTTTGATAGAAATGACAACACCTCTGTACCCTAACTCCTGTCTTGTTACTCAAGTCAAGGATGATTCATTTAATATTGCTATAGTCTAATAAGACAGTGCAAATAGCCTCTGGGATGTTTTGATTAGCTGAAGATTGGAAACTTTAAGTGATAATGCTGCCCACAATGTTAATGTCTTGTACCATTATGTGCTAACATATTCCCTCTAGAGGGCAGAAACAAGTTTTTTCTTTCAGTACCCTGTGGGAAAGCTGCTATCAAAAGGTGTTGGGCAGATGAGACTCAAGAAGCTTATCCACTAGCAGGTGAGAACCATTATTCCCATATTTGCAACTTCAGAGACACTTTATTACAGATGTGGTAAATATGTATATTTTAGTGTGTTTCTACACACTGTGTGGACATATGACTAAAATATTCTACTAGCTATTATAAATGAAGCATTAAACTTTATAGCCTAGTATATGTTTAAAAGTATAATGTTATGATAAATATGAAATATTATCTTTGTAATAAAGCAATTCTGTAAAACCAATGAATTCCTCATAAGAAATGGTTATGTGAGAGGTCATCATTATTGTGTGGAACAGAAAATTTGCATTTGATATATTAAAATTCATGATTATATCAAAGGTATCAAAGTATGGAAACATTCTGTAAATCTACCTTGTAAAGTGGCTACATGAAATTAGGCTGAGAAAAACCTATCTATGTGTACCCAGAACTTAAAGATGTTATGTCTAACTAAAATTTGGAGAAATGGGTAATAGAGAAAAATGACCAGGACAAAACTTCTGGGGAGTGTCAGCTTTATGGTAATCAAGTGCATGCAGTACGTGAGAAGACTAGTGTATATTATAGTATAGGATGATTATTCTTTACATGCTTTTAAAATGATGTTACAAATCTTTTACTTACGATGGACATACACCTGAGGTTTACTTTAAGAACTTGACTAACTACTTCCCAGTTAAAGCTTAGACCAACCATGACACTGAGGATGCTTAAAAAATATGAAATAAGCAGAAGGAAAAATTACCTGTATGGGTGTGCTGCTGATATCTCACTAAGCGGCTACTTCTCCCCAAATATTAAGTGTTATCTTATCAACCCTAAACCCTTCACAATGTACCTGCTTTCTGTCTAGTAAGACTCAGAAAGAATGATTACACAGTAATATTTTGACAACTGAAGAAATTAGGTAGAGAAAGTAGACCTTACAGGGATTGAACTGTGTGAGTTTCTGTTTCTCTGCCCAGGCTATTTCCCAGTGCTCCTTTGGTTGAGATAGCTTGAAACATCAGTTTAAGTTACATTGTTTGAGTGGATTCAGAAGGATTTACTATAGAATGCTTTAAGTTATGTTATTACAGGCAAAAGAAATTGAGGCAACTGATTAGTATTCCCAGAATATGGTAAGCTATGCAGAGAAGTCAGGTGTGATGTGGGAGTCTCTAAAGACACAAAGCTAGTGTCATTGAATTCAGGACAGGTGATCCTTTATGATAACAT
The DNA here is from genome assembly GCA_907164525.1 of Lophiomys imhausi. Classification (NCBI taxonomy): domain Eukaryota; kingdom Metazoa; phylum Chordata; class Mammalia; order Rodentia; family Muridae; genus Lophiomys; species Lophiomys imhausi. The sequence goes on along the minus strand of CAJQZJ010000309.1, from coordinate 4,302,982 downwards.
CTTGAAGAAGCAGATTCTTCCCACCAGGGGCTCTTGAAATGAATGTAGACCCATGGAAGGAGCCCCCAGACACTCTTCTCTGTTCTCTGCTTTTTCTGGTTTGCTAGTATTCAGATCTTCTCCATCACCTCCAACACCTACATTGGTATGTTTAACAGTTTTCTGACCAACTTAGCCAACCTAAAGTTGCTCCATCTTCTTTGAAAAGTTGAGGTATATACAGTTATTTCTAGAAGATACACAGTGTTCTTTTACTGTTTGTCTTATGGGTATTGGGGTACATTTTAGTGCCTGAAGAAAACCTGATGAATTATATTCATGACTGTTTTTGGAGAGATATGTGGACAGCTATGTTTCACAGATACAAAGTCTGAAAGAAGAATAGAAAACATTTAAAAAAATAAGAACCAAATCAGAACAAAACAAAAGTCCAAAACCCAAACAAACAAAAAACACATAAAGCAGTCAAAGAAGGTTATGGGATACTTAATATACTGTTTGCATGCTTCAAAGTTAGAGGATTCATATCTCAGTTTGTAAGGTAACCATTCTTATGGAAGTCAATATCTCATGTTATAGGATGCTGTACAGAGCATGGGATCTTCCATTCTGAGTCATTTAGGAAACTCATTAAGAGGTTTTGATAATGTCCATTTAAATTTTGATTCAGTTTGGGGTTTTGTTTTAGATTTCTAAATTATGGTTGTACTTACCATTTACTGTATATAATAGACAAGACTACACAATAAATTAGTTATGGGAAAATATCTTTATAATCTAAATGATATTAACAATATTAGATATGTATCATTGCATTCAAATTGTAATACAGAATATTCTACTTGAAACTCTCTATAACCTTCTAAATTGCAATTTAGATGCTGAATTCAGATTTGGGAACAATAAATACTGGGGATATATAGATTTCCAGCTCTCTATATACAAGAAGTTTCTTTACTGAATTTTTACGATAAATAAACATAGCATGAAAGGAAAATGATCAAGGAAAGAAGAGAACATTGATTAAATCAGTTATTAAATACTGGATGAAGATGTAATAATTTTCAATTTAATGACAAATGAATTTATGATTTTTAATTTATTTTTAAATAAGTTACATTTATTTTATGAATGCATAAATAAAATAAATTTATTGTAAACATTCACAGTATATAGATTGATGATCGCCAAATGATATGCAGTCAATGAAATGGTTAAAATATTGTAGTATGTGATGGGACTGAGTTTTTCACATAAGTTGGCCTTTAAAGACTACTAGGTCCTTATGTTAGTTATTCATTTTATAAAACATTTTAAAATAAAGAAGGCATTAATTATGATATTGAAACTCAGATATCAAAACTATGTTTTCTTGTGGTTTGAGTACTTGCCAAAGATAACACATTGCAAATTAAATTTTATGCTTTTATTATTGACACCCAAAAGTGAATAAATTGATAACATATTTTCTTAAGTTTTAAATATTTTAAGAGAGTTCTTGAGAAATAGCTCAGTAGTTAAGAGCATATATTGATTTCACAGATCACCTGGGCTTGTTTTCTAACATCCACACTGTGGGTCATAACAATTTTTAACCCTGCTTACAGAGGAGCCAAATACACTCCTTTGAATTTTTAAGGAATTAGAAGCACACAAAGTGTACATACACATGTGCAGACAAAGCATTCATGCTCTTCAAGACCAGACACACATGATCACATGATATACACACATACATACATACATGAATATACATGAATGCATACATGCATAAATGCATACATGCAGTCAATGAAATGGTTATATATACATGTATATAATATATATATATCCAAGTAAAATGCTCATATATATAAAATATATAAATTCAAATGCATTGAAAATAGTGGAAGAAATGTCTTTCAAATTTGGTGATGTGATACAATTACCAAGGATGAAGTAAAACAAAGATAGAAAAGGAATTTAGTATCTGTCTCAGAAGGAGAGGACAGAGATGGACAAGAGGGAGGATGGTACCAAGGGGAGGAGAGAGGGAACTGTTATTGAGATGTAACATGAAAAAATAAATTAATTAAAAATTAAGATTCTGGAAGCAGGTAAGTCAGAACCTAACTCTGCCAAGACAGGGTAGGCAAGTCCTTCATAATTACTGCTTTACAATTAATCTCTGTCAGAGATACTGGGCAAAAAGGCTGAATTAGAAGCTCCAATGCATTGAGAGAAATTGGGGACTGTCCAGGCAGCTAGTTTTCTGTCATTTCTTAGTTTCAGAAACTGCTGGCTCTGCACTTACAGTTTATTCCAATTTATATATTTAACCTTCTTAGGTCTCTTATGTGGTTGAAGACTAGATATAGTCTCACTGTTAAGTTTTAAGTTGCTTAGAAATTAAAAGGATGTTCTAGGTATAAGAAGATGTTTTTAAGTTGGTAATACAAGTTATGATGGAAATTGAGTTAGGTATAGAACTTTAAACTCTTTGAGATAGAGAGATAATAGATAATTAATGTCAGTTGCCAAATGCGTATGGACTGGACATTGTAAATGTATATTATACCCTATAGTTTTCATAATTGTGGCCTAAAAGTTCTTGTTTTCTATTGTATTAACTGTTATAAGAAAAAGAGCCTTTTATTGGACTAAAAGGGGAAACTGTTGAGGTGAAAAAAGATACACCTTAAAAAAAAACAGATAGGAGTATGAGGGAGAAGAGGGTAGGGGGATGAGATCAGAAGGGAGAAGAAGTTAGGTACTATGATTATGATGTAACTTAAAGTAATAAATGTTTTAAAAAAATAAGGTTCTGTCTTAGACCAGTTCTCAGTTCTTATCACAAGTTACTGCAGAGGTAGCAAAGATTAGAAAGATCACAGGGGATAAGTGGACCTTCCATAATATATTTAAATGTTTTACAGTTCAATATATATGATTACTTTCATATAATGTCCCTATGTGGTGATGATATTTTCATAAGCAAAGCTAGAAAAAGTTTTAGCTTTGAAAGTCTATTATAAAATTTCCCCTAGTATAATAAAAAATGGTGATATTGAAAGAAGTGATATTTCACATTTGAATAAGATCAGGAAAATTTCAAGATCTGAAAACAGGTTTAACAAAACAAAAAATAAATCAAGTATAGACTACCATACATCCCCTTCTCTAAAGCCTAACTTAATCTTTTGAAACGTTCCTGTGACCTGAGACCATGGAATTTTTAGATGCTTGAATGGTAAAACACTTGCTGGAGATGACACCCATGATCTGATACTATAAAAAAAATTATCCTAGATATGAAGATATTTAGTGTGCAAACATATACTTGTTGATAATATAAAGTATCCCTTTATTTGAATGTAATCTCAGAGAGTAGGAATATTCTAAGGTATTTTCTACAGAAGTAGAAAAAAATTAGACTTGAGATATTTAATAGTTACTATCAAGAAGGATTCCTTTCTGTCTACAAATACCAACTATAAAACATAATGAAGAATGTTGGAAGACACTACCAGATTATTTGTACGTTATTGGCACTACTTGTTCTTTCAAGGAACAATACCTATAAATGAATGTAGTATCAATTGTAAATGCAAGTAAAAAATGTAACATAAATGTAATATAAGAATTTTATAGAATGTGAGGAATAGGCAACTTTACATCATCACATCCAAAATTCCCCAGATTTTTTTTTTTTACTTTGAAACAATAAGGTAAAAATACAGGAAAGTATACAGTTCATTTTATATTAGTTGAACTTCAAAATTAATAAGAACCATATTAAAGTCAGGAAGGTTGTAATGAAGAGAGTGTTCTGTGGAGAAATTGTCAATTTTATAAGCTTTCTTGACACTACAAAAGATCTTCCCTCATCTGAGGAATGGATCAAAACACTATGGTACAACTACACAATGAAATACTACTCAGCCATCAGAAACAATGAAATAATGCAATTTCAGCCAAATGGATGGAACTAGAGAAGCTCATCCTTAGTGAGCTAACCCAGACTCAGAAGGATACACATGGTATCTATTCCATTCACTTATAATCAGATTTTAGCCATATAGTATAGGATAACTATACTACAACCAATGCACCAAAGAGAACAGGAACATAGACTTTGTTTCCTATCAATGATATACTTTATCCTAATGGTGCTGCCTTGTAGGCCCTCAGTGTATGAAGAGGCTCTTGGCCCTCATATGACTGCTGAACTGGAGCAGGGGACTATTATGTAGGGACACTCCACTCCAGAGGAGTGGGATGGAAGGGTTAAGGGGTAGAGGATGGGAGAGTGTGACTGGGAGGGCTGGAAAGAGGGCACTGTGATGAAGATGTAACCTGAAATAATAATAATAAAAAAGAAATTGCTTCAAAATAAATCTTGAATTGAAATTGAAGATAGAGAGTGGGAATAACAGTTTAAGAACCAAGAAGTAGAATATTTTTAATGAGAAAGGAATATTTTTGTTTAAAATAATCCATCATCTCATGTAAAGCTAATTAATTCATTTATCTTTTTCAGATGACATAATCTGTACTGTTTCCTTATCATTCATGAACCATGCAGCTGAATATCAATGTGACCGAGTTCATTTTTCTTGGTTTGACACAGAATCCTAGTAGGAAGAACATAGTGTTTTCCATTTTCCTGTTCTTTTATATAGGGACATTAGTAGGTAACTTGCTGATCATTGCTACCATCAAGATGAGCCAGGCCCTTGGGAGTCCCATGTACTTCTTCCTGTTCTACTTATCCTTGTCTGACACCTGCTTCTCTACAACAGTAGCCCCTAGAACGATTGTGGATTCCCTGCTAAAGGAAGCCTCTATCTCTTTCAGTGAGTGCATAATCCAAGTCTTCACATTTCATTTATTTGGCTCCCTGGAGATCTTTGTCCTCATCCTCATGGCCATTGACCGCTATGTGGCCATCTGTAAACCCCTGCACTACATGACAATCATGAACCGCCAAGTCTGTGGGGTGCTGGTGGCTGTCGTCTGTGTGGGATCCTGTGTGCATTCTTTAGTTCAGATATTTCTGGCCTTGAGTTTACCCTTCTGTGGTCCCAATGAGATTGATCACTATTTTTGTGACTTGCAGCCACTGTTGAAACTTGCCTGTTCTGACACATATGTGATCAACCTTCTCCTGGTGTCCAATAGTGGAACACTTTGTACAGTGAGTTTCCTCATGCTTATGATCTCGTATATCATCATTCTGTATTCCTTGAGAAATCATAGTGCTGAAGGGAGAAGAAAAGCCTTGTTCACTTGTGTGTCCCACATCATAGTAGTCATCTTGTTTTTTGTGCCTTGCATATTTATATACACACGTCCTGCAACCACCTTCCCTATGGACAAGATGATATCTGTGTTTTATACAATTTGTACTCCTTTTCTAAACCCTCTGATTTACACACTGAGGAATGAAGAAGTGAAAAATGCCATGAAAAAGATGTGGTGCAAAAAAATTTCAGATGAAAGATAAAATTTGTATTGATTTTAATAAAGAAAATGTTAGTTTTCAGTTATGTTTAGAATAACATGGTCTTAGGAAGGGAAATTTGTTTTCTTCTAGAGATGAGAAAAATGAATGTATCCTAAAGTAATATAGCAAGTTGTTCTTTTGGGAAAGAAGAGGTAGCATGGAGATGCAAATGTTTCCTTGAGTTTAACCCTTCTGTGGTTAGATAGATAGATGATAGATAGATAGATAGATAGATAGATAGATAGATAGATAGATAGATAGATGATAGATAGATAGATAGATATTATAGATATTCACTCAAATATTCTAGCCATAGCAATAATCACAATAACAATTAAGCTTAAAGATGCTTCTTGGTTAGTTGTTAAGAATAAGTATATGAAGAGGAAGAACATTTTTCTAAATATTTATCCTTATTATGTACATATTTATGTCTTATAACTTATATTCAAACCTGCAATATTTCCCATCTTTGATTTATTTTATTATCAAATTATTTCTTTTTTATTGCGATTGTATTTCTTCATGATGCTTCATTCAAGTGTTCTTCAATGAAAGGAATGTACATATTAACAAATTTATAGATATTTTGTTTCAAGGTGCAATGTATGTTGTATGTATTTGTTTGTTACTGTGTGTGTGATCATTTTCTTCCTCTTCATATACTTCTTATCTTAACAACTAACCAAGAAGGATCTTTAAACTTAATTGTTATTGTGATTGTTGCTTTGGCTAGAATATTTGAGTGAATATCTATCTATCTATCTACCTATCTATCTATCTATTATCTATCTATCTATCTATCTATCTATCTATCTATCTATCATCTATCTATCTTTCTCTATCATCTATTGAGATAGAGAGATAGGTACAAAAATATATGTGCATGTATATGTGTACTAGATGATTTAACATTTAGTCTTGTGATTATGCTCTATAGGCTATATGGTGTATGTGTAGATCCCACAATGATGTTAAAACAAGTAGAGAGAACTCACCCATTGGCAAAATCCCTTGAGGTTGTGAAGATTATCACTTGTGGTCTTACTAACATTATAAATTCAAATTTAATAATCTGACACTTTTGAACTTTGGGGAACATTGTTTTGTCTTGAGAAATAAACATTATAATCTCTTTTTGTGATGCAAAATTAATCTTATTATAGCATATTATAGTGTGAATTGAAGTTAAGGGTGGCTGTGAACCACCATGTGGCTGCGAGAAATCAAACCTGGGTCCTTTGTAGGATCAATGATTGTTCATAATTGCTAGGCCATCTCTCCAGTCCAACAACCATTTGAGTTTGCAATGTCTCTCCACAGGCTCATGTTTTGAATGGACAGGCTTCAGGTAGCAGTGTTAGTTTGAAGACTTTTAAAAGTATAGATTATTGTTAGAAGTATGTTATTAGGTTATGGACTTTGAGTTTATATCCATTTCTGGCTCCATTGCTGAGATCTCAGGCTCTGTCTGACAACATGTGCAAATGCAGGCTCATGCTCCAGACACCAAGGATAGAGTTGATTATATTTCCATGTCATCTCAGAATATTGCACTGAAAGCTCTCTAAATCCATGAGCCCAAATTATCTTTTCCTTCTTTAAGCTGCTTTTGTCAATATTCTGTCACAGCAATGACCAAAATGCTAATATAATCTGTACATGTCTCTGATCCCAGTATAAATATTTATGTAGACTAGAATTTAATAGTGTAAGGAAATATGGTAAAAGATTTAAGAATAATAATAGCTTAATCTAAATACTTGACATACTATTTTTATATTTAACACAGAAATAGCTATATCATAAATATTAATTATTTTACAGCTTTCAGTGCAACTAGGACAGAGTAGCTGGAGCAAAAATGGAAATATTAAAATTAAAGGTATATTTTAGCAATGTGAATATTCGTTTTTCTTGCTATGAAGCAACACAGTTGTCATCATTTATAACACAGCTATATACTCATGAAGACCACATACAAAAAGAGTCTATAATTGCTGCATAGAGTTTATAGCCCTGTCTAATATGATGCAGATCTCAGAGGTATCAAAGAAGATATGAATGGTGTGGGATATGCAGCCATTGTAAGAGACATTTACTTTTGCTGACCTGATAACTCTTTACATCATCATTTTGTTCACCCGAGGACATACACATCTGAGGTCCTCTTCACCTGCAATTCATACACATTATTCCATTTATGCCCTTCTTAACCATCATGTTCATTTGTGTCCTTATGTTTAGTTCTGTCTGGGATAAAAGAACACTTGATTTTTCTATATTATGATTGCCCCTGCTGTAACTCGTCACCTTTGTTCTGGGAAATACAGACATGATGAATGTCATATAATATGGGTGGTGCCAAGACAAACTGTTGGCATTCTTTGTTGTAACTATTGAATCAATGTCTATCGTGCATTGGTACATAAAAGTGGTAAGTTTTCAAGTTCTGATCTTTGAAGAGAGGAGATAGTTATCTTGTGCCTTTGTATTAGTTTAATGCTCTGAAGCTGTACACAGGAAAATACCACTAGAGGTTCTTTAACTCCATGTAGCACTGACACACTTGAGTTTCTGTTCCTTCATAGTCCCATGCACAATGAGCACAATGATCTTCTTATGAGGCTAATTGTAAAAAATAGGATGTCTTGCACTTGTGTATTTACTGAATTATTGATCATGAACATAAAAGGGCTCTAATTACTTTCATTTGAGGCTTGCATTGAGTTTTTTTAAAAAATGTAAAAAATATGCATGTTGTAGATGATAATCTTTTCAAACAAAGTATATTTCTGAAACTCTAATTCCATGTAATCTATCCTACTCACATATTACCTGTGGAATGGCACTGTAGTTAATTATTGGTTCCCTAATTATGGTCTATTCTAGTAATTCAACATTTTAAGTCAGATGAAGAACATCTCTATTTTTCATGATCACACATAGGACTCTATTTACAACACCACTTAAAAGTCTTCATGAATGTGTATGTATATACTCACAGACAAAAGAGTATATTCATGTTGTTATTTTGTTTTAAAAATGTACAACACAGGAATTCTTCAGTGTAGTATAAACCTCTGAAATTAGGAAAATGTAGAGATGAAGAAATGACATTTTTTTAATACTTTATTTTTTTTTCAAGTTACATCTCAGTCACAAACCCTTCCCTATTCCCCCTTCCTATCCCGCCCTTCCACCCTCCTCCCCCCAGCAGTTTCCCTTTTCAGTCCAACAGATGGTTCCTTCTCTTATAGCAGTAAATACTATACAAAACAACAGATATAAATATGCCACATTTATGAGAGTTAAATGGCCCAGTATACCTTCCCAATGACCAGTTTATACATATTTGGCGCCTGACTTTAACATTCTACTCTCTAACCATCTCCATGAGTTTAAAGGTCTATATCTGACTCAACATTCATAGTAACTTGCAACACAATTTTAAGAGTATCTTCTTAGATCTATAACACCCTCTTGATTCCTAAAAAACTCAAAATTTAACTATGAGACTCTAGCTGTCTATTCTTCAACCACCTCAGAGACCTGAGAGGGATAAATATATCTGATTATATAGGAAGTGCAGGGCCTGCAGCTTCCAAAACTAAGAAATGACATACCAGTGACTGCCTGGACAGTTCCCATTTTTTCTCCATACATTCCTGCATCAGTCTTCAGCCTTTGGGTCCTGTTTCTCTGACAGACATTTGTTGTAGAGCAGGGATTATGAAGGACTTACCTACCCTGTCTTGGCAGAGCTAGGCTGTCGACTTCCCTGCTACCAAGTTTTGTCCTTTTTGGACAGCAGTCTGTCTGCAGTTGGAGCAAGGGTTTTTTTCATGCCAAGAGAAAGGCTTGCCACTAATTCAACCATCTCACACTGGAGATTCTTTGATGCTTATCTTCTACTTGGAGTAGAATAGGGGGTGCTGTCAGGAGCTGATATGTCTCGATATCAAAAAAAAAAAGAAAATCTTAATTTAAGATAACATCTTTGAATGCCATATTCTGCAGATCTCTTGGGGTTTTTGAAGATGCCCTAGCCATCTCTTGTATTTAGATAAGCAAGTGTTGCTTGTCTCTTAACAACTTGATTACTGGGTAGTTTAGAGAATATCTGTGATAGACTGTCATAGTAGCTAACAAAGTGACATGTTTGCATGACTAGGAGTTTGTTTTACTTAACTATCCTAGACCATTTTAGATGGTTGGTATCAAGAGGCCAGAGCTTCACATTTTATTTTTAAGTATCCCTAGGTATGATACCATTAAGAAGCGTTACTTTTAATTTTGTATCAATATACAAAGATCTATTCAATTGTGGTTAAATATCCTCTTAATTATGTATCAATATACAAAGATCAATGCCTATGTAGCCCAATACAATCTTAATATTACGTCCATATACAAGGGTCAATACCATTGTGGCCAACTATAATCTTAATTTTGTATCAATATACAAAGATCAATACCCATGTAATCCAATACAATTTTATTTCATTAGCTACAATTTGTTAATCTTTATTGAACATGGTACATAGAACACAATAAGGATTTTGCTGCACCTTTTAAGCTGTGTCGTTTTTTTTCTTCAAACAAGTTTGCCCTGTCCATATGCAGGAAAGAAGACCTTGTAGCAAAATAGCCATATACAGATACATATTTACACACATTGTGAATATACAATGACTTTGGTGATGTATGTCCTAATTTATATGCTTTTAATATTCATTTTTCTTACTGTGTTCATGTCTAATTATCTATATACATCAAACAAAATCTTTTCATTAATACTACAATAAAATTGGAAAAACAAAACAAAGCAAGTGTAACTAACTTATTCTGGAGTATAGACTAATATCAATTTCAGGACACAAAGAGGCATTTCTTTCATGTCTCCCTAGAATTTTTGTGAACATGGCAGGATTTCTGCATTGAGTACAAGATCATCACACTTTCAAACATAGTATTTCTGATGTTATTTATCTGTACTACAGTCTACTTTAAAAGAAAGATTGATTGAAAGACCTTCAAGTATCTTCATCCCCTATGTAAAAAAACATTTAAAGGTCAGGAACACATTCTCAAAAAGGATCCACAGAGTAAGAAAGAGTTTAGTGAGAATATTTTCAATTCTAGAAGATGTAGATATGTGCCCTTTTTGAAAAAAAAATAAAGAGTTTAGAAATTTAAGAAGAGTATTGGCCAAATATAATGGAAAGTATGTAGCAGTGTCTCATCAAGATTCAAACTACATTTACATGGAAAGAAAGAAAACTTGGATTATGTGATTCAGAAAGGTGAAAGTGAACGGGTGAGACAAGGTCTCATTCTTCTAGGCTGGCTGCCCTGACATTTGTGATGTAACTGAGGTTGGCTCCAAAGTCTTGATCCTCATCCTGACCCCCACCCTATACACACACCACTTTAGTTTTAGGCTTTCAGGCATATCCAGAAAACATATGGTTTATTTTTCAACATTTTATCATGTGTTGCAGCCATGTTATTTTTAGGAACTACAGGCATTCCCAGGAGTAACACTTAAATTATGTCCTCAGTATAATCAAAACCTTTGTACAGGTAGCAATAATAGTATGGATAATTAGCTTTTAGCTGTCGCGTCCCTCTCGACCGGCAAGAACGACGCAACTCGCAAAAGCTCTTCTCAAGCAGTTTATTCAGGTCCCTTGAAAACAGTCTTCCGAACAACCGGGCAGACCCAACCCACAGGCTAAATACTAAATGAACAGCCAATCAAGTAAAGCCACGTAGTGCAATCTTAGAGGCCCACGTATGCGGAAGCAAGCCAGATCAGTGGTCTTTGCCAAACATGGACTTGTTTACCACCGAGAGCGCTCACCGTCGGGCTGGTGGAAGGCGGAGACCAGCGCCATCTCCAAGGCGCGGCACGTCGCAGCTCTCCACATTTAGCAAAACACAATGAAACAATGATAAAGACATATTTGTACCCAATAAACCTTTGCTTGTGGATCCCAGTGAAAGAATAGAAATACTATTTACCAAAAACCAAATGATAAAAACTAATCTTTTGTCTTCTAAATATGTTATTTTTTTTACATTCTTTGCCAGTTGTATCCCAGTTTTTAATATTATAAGACTTAATATTCTCTTTGTTTTTGAAATCATGTTAAGATGTTAGCATGGATATGGTACTTTGAGTGTATATGATCATTTTGCAATAAACATATACTGCGAGTTTACTAGGTAAATACATTTTTAATTGCTAAAAACAGCCTTAAGTATTTCAATAGCATGCTCTCATTTAAAAAAAATAGTCAAGTTGGAAGAGGAGACAGCAATAATTTTTACACAAGCATTCTTATGACCAAATAATAGAATTTTTTTGTAATTCACATTTGAAAAAATTATCTGAAATGAAAAATTATTTTATGATCACGATTCTCATACCTTATCTCTATATAGCACAGTGCATCATCATTTCTCTCCTGATCCTGTGATATTTCTGTTATTGTTTCTCTAAATAATGGCACTAGTCAAGGTATTGAAGATTGCCATTTAATGATAAATTTCTGTTATTTCCCAGTAGTCTCCCAGGAATCCTTTCTGGCCCATAGCTTCTTCATTGCATTCTTTACTTCTGCATTTCTCAGAGTGTAAATCAAAGGATTCAGCATAGGAGTGATAATGGTGTAAAATACAGCTACCATCTTGTCCTCTGAGAAGGTAGTGTCAGGTCGCATATACATGAAAGTACAGGGACCAAAAAAGATGATGACTACAGCAATGTGGGATCCACACGTGGAGAGAGCTCTGCGCCTACCTTCTGATGACTGCTTTCTCAGAAACAGGAGAATGACTGTATATGAGATTAGCAAGATGACAAAACTTCCCAGTGCAATGGTACCACTGTTGGCTGTCACAACTACACCAACAATGTAGGTGTCTGTACAAGCAAGTTTCAGTACAGGATGTACATCACAGAAGTAGTTATCAATCTCATTGGGTCCACAAAAGGGGAGCTGTACCACCAGAGCCACTTGTATAATAGAATGTAAGAATCCACCCACCCATGTTCCTAGCAACATCTTATTGCATCTCTCCCTATCCATGATAGTCATGTAGTGAAGGGGTTTACAGATGGCCACATATCGATCATAGGCCATGACAGTAAGGATGAAGATCTCAGTGCAGCCAAAGAAATGAACCCCAAAGAGTTGTAACATGCACCCCACATAGGAGATGGTTTTTTTCTTCACTAATAGGTCAACGATCATTTTGGGTGCTGTGACTGAGGAGTAGCAAATGTCCACAAAAGAGAGAAAGTTGAGGAAAAAGTACATGGGAGACTTGAAAAGACTGCCAATGCAAATTGTCAGCATAATGAGGAGGTTTCCCAGCAAAATGACTATGTAGAACAAGAAAAAAATCAAAAAGCATACTTCTTCAACCTCTGGGTTCTGAGAAAGACCCAAGAAAATGAATTCAGTGACATTGTTTACTCCTTCCATGGAATAAGTCCTTGAGGCCATATTTCCAAGAGGACATTATATTACCTGAAGGACAAATTTAAAAATACCATCAACATTCATTTAGATTTAAAAAAAAAATATGTACAGTGGCTGGTGGTTGAGTTGGACCATGGTTTTCACACTAAGATTCAGTTTAAGTGCAACTATTTTGAACAACTCACTTCAATATTATATCCCATGATTTTTCAACTCAGGTGGGAAATCTAAAGGAATAAGACAAATTCTTGCAGTCTCATGTGACATTTGAAGAACCATCTCTCCTGTACATTTTACATTGGTTTCTACTTTTTATACATCAGCTTCTAAATGTACTTTTGTCTTATTTTGTGTAAGATTTCTATTAAATTTCAAACACACTGACCTCTTTGAAACTATGGCAATATTTATGTATCAGCAAATGTTTGCTGCATTTTTATACAGAAATGAGAATGTTTGTTCAGATATGCCCCACTTCTTACTGCCATTCCTTGATGTCACAACTGCTCAGAATTTTCAAATAGCACACACCATTGACTTCTGCATATTTCTCTTCTACAAGCTGGATCTTCTTGACGTGAACTTAGGCCTCCCATCTGAATCAAGAGTTCAACATTTCTATGTGGTGCTATAGAAAGAAACTTAAATTAGATGTATTTCATTCTGAAATAATCCCACTGTAACTCAAATGAATCATTTAACTTTATGAGAATTCCCTGATTTAATTTGTGACATAACAAAGCTTTAAGTCATTATTATTTGTTATTGAAGGTCACTTCTACAATGAGATTAAATCACTCCATCAACATAAAACAGCCACAAAATCCTGAGAAAGAGGCAAAGATAAGAGAATATACAACAATATGGTAAGAATTAATGATAATAAGGGAGCAGTCTTCAGTGGAGGAAGCCAGTTCTGCCTGCTTGATCAAGATGGAAGCAAAGTCCCAGGCAGTTAATTCAACTGCAAATGGGGTTACTCCAGGATTTCTCTTTAGTTACCTAGACTTTAAATTTAAATGCTTACATGAAACAAAGAGAAAAACAAAAACAAAAACAAAAGAGGAAGTGCTCTGCCTTTACTCTCCATGTTTTTTCATGCATCCTCATATTTCTGGCTTAATGTCAGGTATACCATGCCACTCAGTGTAGGAAACTTTGAATTCCATATTTCTGGAAGGGGTTATCATTCTGTTGGGCTAGAATGAGTCAAAGGAGAGGACAAAGCTGAATATCAATAGAAATATCTTTAGTGATAGAATTGTAGGCATTCTAATAAGGGGACATTGATATGGGAAAGCAGATATGAATAAGTCGTGATTAAGAGAGGTTTTCTCAAATCAACACATGGGTATAAATGTTCCTTTCAGAGGCAGATTGTCCCCTTTGGAACACATATTTCAAAGTCCACTGTGTTTGTGTTCATTGCAGCCACAGAACACTGCATTTTCAATTGTCTTTTGGAGAAAGAAGGAACTAACCTTGAGCCTCTTTAAAGTCAAATGTGCTGTGAGTTCTCAGGTCTTTGTCCAGGAGTTACAGAAAAGTCACTATATGTCAAACTCCTTTTGTACATTACAGATTAATGGGGAAAAAAGAACAAGAGAACAGCAATACTCTAATCAGATTTGGGATCAAGCTCAGTTCTGTGATTTTATGAACTGGTATTCATTTTGACTTCCTTCTGATTTTAAAAAATAAAAATTTTTCAACACCAATGAGTTCATATCATAGAAGTTCAGAGCACTTGTTTCATGATTTGTTTTTCTAGAACAGATACACACAAATTTGATATACTATTTCTATAAGGTCTGAAGCACAGAGCACTAGAGGAAACATAATTTCTCTAAGACTGTGTGTATCTAAAAGACTTCTAATTTTTCAGCACTTCAGCTTGATGATTTTTTTCCCAATGATTGACATTTTTTTATTCCCCTTCATTACTCACTATCTCTAAGGTAGCATGCATACAGATATGTTATCATATTATCAGTCTTCATAATCTCATACTTCCCTTTCTTATAAAAATCAGAGGATTATATTTTATTATAAAAGCAAAGCAAAAAAAAAAAAAAGACAGTCCCCTCCTTCCCACAAACATTCTTTACTTAGCTTGAAGAGGACAGACCTGCTGATATTTTCAAATGGGTTTGAACTCATGCTACTTTCTTTTGTTTAGCTTCTCTTTAGATAAGGCAGAAATCCTAAATAATTATAAATAACTAATACCAGAGAATCCTTGGTTTCCTAAACACAGGCTGGCAGAAACGAATCTTCCTTGTTCTGAGTCCTCTCCTCTACCGAAGTCTGGCAGGTCATTGTTTCTTTGGCAATAAATACTCCTTTTATATCTTATGTCCTCTGGTTAAGGAGATAAAGGAAAACGGTAATGACCTTGGGGAAAATGTATTCCCAGAATTTTCCTCCATGTTCTAAATAAAATTTCAGGTCTAAAAATGAACTTTAAATTCTTGTGTCTGATGAATTTAAAATTAAATAAATATTATAATTTAAAAGTTGAACAGTTCTTAGATCATAACCATAATCCAAAAACATAAGAAAATAAAAATATTTTGATTATAACTTTATTACTTGAATTAATGTACATTGATACATATACTAAATAGGATGTGTTTACTGTATTAAATTACAGTACCTGATTTATCTCATTATCTAGGTTTAAATGTTCTCCTTCTAACAAACAAAATAGAGGGAAGAAAAACAACATATCATGCATTGTCATCATATCTAGATTATAGATTTATCTGCATACACACAACCATGTATTGTATATCTATCATCTATCTATATGTCGCTATATAGAGATATCTGTATATGTATATAGATATATACATCTATATATATGTATATTTCTGTATTTATATCCCAAGCTAGAAACAAACAGAAATATACAGAAATAATCTCTCTTAAAGTACTTGGACAGGTAT
>CAJQZJ010000309.1:4178028-4287046 GCA_907164525.1 Lophiomys imhausi | reverse complement strand
TTCTTTGTGGGTTCAAGGCCAGCCTCCTTTACACAGACAGTTCTAGGCCAGCTATAACTACATAGTGAGACCCTATCTCAGATTAAAATCAAATAAACAAAAGAAAAATAGTAAGAAGACTGGAGGTGAGAGATAGACTTAGAGCTGAACTGAGCTAAGCTGCAACTAATTCACCCAAAAATTAGTGGGTATATAATATATTCCCTCAGACATCTACATATATAAGCTCCATTAAAACAGCATTGACAGAAAATAAAAATAAAGAAAACTTTAAAAATAAAGATAAAATAAAGTACCACAACTTTCATCAGTGTTCTGAGGCCTCTCAGTGATACCTTAATTTTCTCTTTCGTTCATAGACAAAATATTCATACTACATGGGGTAACTAGGAAATAGTCTTCGTTTCTGGAATGAAATGATATGATTTCATGTGTCTATTTTATTCATATAGCATAATGTTTTGGAAGTTTGCCATGTGATTGCATTACTTGTGAGTTGCTCTTATTTCTTACTAAATGGCATTCTGCTCTGTAGTCATTCCCTTGTGGATATCTGGAAATTTGTATTTACAGGTTATAACTTTAATTAACAATACTTCTGGGAACATTTATGTGCAATTCATGTACACATACATTTTCAGTTCTCTTGTATAGGACCCTAGAACTGTAACCATAAAAATAACTAAATTATGTCATTTTCAGGAATATGAATGGAGCTGGATATCATTATAACAAGTAAAATAATCCATACAGAGAAAGAAAATATGTAGCAATGTAGCACTTTCACATTTTCTCTCTAAAGGAATTTATCTTTCTATCTGTCTGTCTGTCTATCTCTATCTGTATATGTATGGATATATATATATATATATAATATAACATAAACTTGTTATAGATAATGTACCCATGTAGACTATCAAAAGAGTATGTAGATATATGATCTCAATTTTGAATAGAAAAATTCAATTTAATAAACTCTATATCAGCTCATATATATGTGTGTGTGTGTGTGTGTGTGTGTATGAAAGAGATAGGTGAGGAAGGGCAAAGAGGCTGGTGAAAGGATAATGGTGCAATTCATGTGATTAAGGTAGTACTATATACACATGGATATTTACATATATATGTACATATATGTATGCATGTTTGAATGTCATAATAAAGCCCATTTACTTAATTTGAATTATATATTTTTTTCATTTATTTTAGAGAGGCTTAGGATGAAGTCAGGCAGAACATGAGAGAGGTCACTGGTCAACTTGCAGGAGTAGGTTCTCTCCTATTACTTGGGTTTGGGAATCACCAGTCTTCAGGTTTGAAAACAGTGCCATCACATCAGCCCTAAAGCCCACTACTTTATATACTAGCTAAAAATGTTAACAGAGAAAATGCTTGTTGGGTCTTATTTTAACTGCACGCTGACTTTTTAAGGAATTCTCCTAATATCTGAGAAAGCAATCGTGCCATTGTTTACAGCAACCTCAATCTTGGCATCATCAGTCTTTCAGAATGGTGTTGAGCTGTTTCCTATCCTCCATTATAATACCTTTCATTTCTATAGGATCTAAGGAAGTGATATCTAACTTTTCATGTATTTGATGTTTTTCTTTCTGTCTCAGAAATAAATTTCTTTTTAGCTCTGTTCCCCATTTTTTGATTGGATTATTTAGTTTCTTGGCATTAAATTTCTTGAATGCTTTGTAAATTTTGGATATTAGCCCTCTGTCAGATGTGGGGTTGGTGAAGATTTTTTTTTTCCCAATCTGTAGGTGTTCAAATCACAGTGTTTTTTGCCTTACAGAAGCTTTTCAGTTCCATGAGGTCTCATTTATTGATTGTTGGTCTTAGATCCTGAGCTGTTGGTGTTCTGTTCAGGAAGTTGTCACCTGTGCCGATGAGTTCGAGGGTTTTTCCCCACTTTCTCTTCTAATAGATTTAGTGTGTCCGGTCTTATGTTAAGGTCTTTGATCCACTTGAATTCACAGAGGAGGAATCCCTAATGGCTGTGAGACATTTGAAGAAACGCTTAGCATCCATAATCATCAGAGAAATGCAACTTAAAACTACTCTGAGATTCCATCTCACACCTGTCAGAATGGCTAAGATCAAAAGCTCAAATGACAGCACATGCTGGTAAGGTTGTGGAGAAAGGGGAACACTCCTCCATTGCTGATGGGAGTGCAAGCTTGTACAACCACTATGGAAATCAGTCTGGCAATATCTTAGAAAACTTGGAATAGCTTTACCTCAAGACCCAGCCATATCACTTCTGGGTATACATCCAAATGATTCCTCACCAAACCACTAGGACGTTTCCTCATCTATGTTCATAGCAGCCTTATTTGTAATAGCTAGAAACTGGAAACAACCCAGATGTCCCTGAACCGAAGAATGGATTAAAAACTGTGGTACATCTACACAATGGAATATTACTCAGCTATCAGAAACAAGGAAATCATGCAATTTGCAGCCAAATGGATGGAACTAGAGAAGCTCATCCTGAGTGAGCTAACACAGACTCAGAAGGATGCACATGGCAATCACTCACTTATAGTCGGATTTTATCTACATAGTACAGGATAACTATACTACAACCAATGTACCAAAGGGAACAGGAACATAGATTTTGTTACATGTCAATGAGACAGTTTGCCCTAGTGGTGCTGCCTTGTAGGTCCCCAGAGTATGAGGAGGCTTTTGGCCCTCATGTGACTGATGTAATGGGGTGGGGGACTGTTATGTAGGGACACTCCACTCCACAGGAGTGGGATGGAAGGGATAGG
This sequence comes from Lophiomys imhausi, assembly GCA_907164525.1. Lineage (NCBI taxonomy): Eukaryota > Metazoa > Chordata > Mammalia > Rodentia > Muridae > Lophiomys > Lophiomys imhausi. The sequence continues at coordinate 4,284,263 of CAJQZJ010000309.1, read as the reverse complement.
AAGGAGGTAGAGGGTGGGAGGGCAGGACAGGGAGGGTTGGAGAGAGGGCACTGTGATGAAGATGTAACCTGAAGTAATAAATAAATATTTAAAAAAGAAATAAATTTCTTTAAGATCTGTTTTAAAGTTTAAAATTTATTTTTTAAACTTTAGTTTTATTTAATTTTATTTAGTTTTATGTTTTATTTTTGTTTTCTTTAATTAACTAATTTATTTTTGTTTATTTTTTTCTTTATTTATTTAATTTATCATTATTTATTTTTTCATTTAATTTTATTTAGTTTTTTTTAACTTTATTTTATTTCTTTGTTATTTATGTGTCTGCATTTTTATGTAAACATGTACACTTCCAGGGTCTACAAATGGAGGTGACCGGACAACTTTGGAAATTGAATGTCTCTTTTCACTGCATGGGCCTTGAAAAAGAGCTCAGGTTAATATATTTGGTGATTGGTGCCTTTAGCCACTGAGTCATCCCACCAATCCTCAGGTCTCATTGATACACTCTGTATTTGAGTGTGTGTGAGTCCACCATTATTGTAAACCTTTAGCTTGCCTTGTTAATGACTCATTTCTTCTCTTACTAGAAGCCTTTACACAGAAGCTTTACTTTTGAGCTGTGTCAGAATTGACTTAGTTTTCAAATATCACAACCTGCCAGGGGCCAGTGCCAGCAGTCAGACAGGTCCAGCAGAGGAGATAAAGGACAGAGGGGAATAATGGATGAATGAGTTAAAAACCGTGGCTGGGAGAAACTTGCATCTCTGATTGACTAGGAACCAGGATATTTCTTTATTTATGCAGATTCCAGAGAACAGGCAAACTTAATAATTTCAAAAGAAATATAGATCATATCATTTTGTCCCTGGACAAGTGTTATAAGTACAGAGAGAAAAGGTACTATCAATCTCAAATCATTTTAGACTGTGTAAGCATTTATGATATATCACATCTGATTTTTCAGGAAAGTGAAACATTAAAAAGATAGAAAAATATCTGAGTCAGTGTAGATGAGTTCCCAAACCTTGAATAATGCATAGTGGTTGAAGTACAACTTGTGAGATAGCCTAGCCTAAAAGTTTGAAAGCTCTCCCAGGCTGCCGTCTGACTTATTCTACTCATTTGTTTTCTGTTTGTGTTTTAGTTATAAGACCTCCCCATAACTTAATGTGAGACTGTCTCCTTATGATTTGAAAATTCTTACTTGTTTTACATTAATTTTATATGATATGTATACACACACGCACACATGTATATAATTAAATGTTGTTTTATACCAACTAACTTTGTTATTAAGTTTTTATTTACTGAGGGCAATGTCCTGTACACTGCATATAGGAGGAAACCTGTAATCTAATCTGTTTCCAAATCTATAGTTTCTGAGTTTTCTTAGGGGCAGATGTGACAAGAAAACTCTGGGGATACCCAACTTTTTTGTACTTTTCAGAATCTCCATGGCAAGGACGACTCCAAGTAGGGTTATATAAAGTTACTTCTTTGAGAGCAGAAATAATTTTCTGGAGAAAGAACATAAATGAATCATAATATAAAAAGTCTCCTGCAAAATGCAACACATAGAAATGTGAAACACAAAGCGAAAGACAGCCAGCACAATGGGAAAAACAACATTCACATTTGGCTGAGCTTTGCTGGACTGTGTCAAACAGCTCTGCTGCCTTCATGGCCCTTGCTGTTTTTCACTAATCATAGTTGGGTCATCTCCTCCTTTCGTATTTGTTAACTTTAATGTTTGTAGATATCATTGTGTGTCATGCAAGGCATTTTTTTCAATCCTCAGAAGATAATTGGAACGACAAGAATTAAAAATAGAACAACTCCAAGAATTATTCCCAAATTAATAATGGGAGATGGAAAGTTTTGTCCTGAGCCAAAGGATTTCGGAGACTGTATAAACGTATTGGAAACCTTTGATGCTGAGGTAGATTTTAATTATGTTGAACTCAAAGCTGAAATTTGTTGATGTAAAATCACCGTATGTATTGCCAGATCAGGGCTACTCCATGAGCCATGGACATGGGATTGAACTTCTTCCTATGTCATCACCTCAGATGAAGTGGAGTGACACGTATCCATTTGAATTTGGAATGATGAGAAATAGTAAATCTAACCTTAATATTTTGAATTTGATTACCTATAAACAAGATTGCTTCTTTTAATGCATTGATCTCTTCTCTAAATTTTTATTTATATTTTTCTGTTCAATAAATGCTAGAGAGACATTCTTAGACATGTTTTGCTAAATGTACTTGTTGAGTTAATATAGTATCAGGGGCTGTGACAGATTCTAAGATTCCATATAATGCAGTAATTTCTAATGTAAGAGCAGCAAAAAAAATCATTTATGTCTAATAATATTGCTAGTGATCATATCTAAAGCATAAATTCCTTGGTCATCAAACCAAGGTTGGCTCAGATTCACAGATAGGTTGATTTACTATAGTAAAGTTTGCTCATCATGAGGTGAGCTAATACAAATAGTAATAGTATAAGATGAGCATTTTATGATAAAAACAGACTTAAATAAGGTATAGATTATTTTATTAGTATATCAAAAGAATAAGAAAATAGATTTTTATTCTTATTGTTTTGGGATCTTCAGTACCAGCCCTTATTAACTCTACAAAACCCAAAGCAACCAGGAAATGAAAGAGTTCCTTTTGAGGCTGTGGTTTATTTGTACAAGGATCCAGACACATGGGTGATGGCCATCCAGTAGATGCATTTATTAATAGGAATTTCATGTGGTATGTTAGAATTATTTCATGTAGGAGCCATATAGAATAACTTCTGTAATTAAAGTTATGAGAAGATATAGGCTGATTGAGAATCTTTAAAAATGTGTGGAGGATAGGAATAGCAACTCCTTTGGTAGAAAATGCACAATAAAACCATTGAGGATACCCAGTAATCCTACTAACATATTCCCAAAATTTATGCATTTCTTTGTTTTCACAAACATATTCCCAAAATTTATGCATTTCTTTGTTTTCACAAGGAAGAAATCAAAAGGTGGCAACTGCTTAGTTAGATTGTGGTAAGTATAAGATGAGCCAATAGAATTAAAGTTAAGAACCCATATGTACAGTAATCCAATGGATATTTTAGGAGAATCAGCACCTAAATTCCCAGGTGAAATTTACATACCTCCTCAAGGTGGATCCCTTCTTTTGGTAGGAAAACACATGGGAATAGTATCACTATGTCCAAAGAAAGAAACATTAACACTAGTTTATGTAAAATAAAAGAATATCCTTGTTTCCACTATTGGAGCAGTATTGTTAATTACTACTTTAATTTTTGGAGTGTCCCAAAAAGTTACATGAAAAAGTGGAGGGTCCAGAGCATATGTCCAGAAGGGACCACTGTCCTCAGTAAGAACACCAGGAAATAAAAATACCTGAACAATGACAAAGGTTTATCATAACAACAAACATATTTTCAGAAGAAGGTGATGGCCTTGCCACAGAATCAGGATTTGACCTGCTGCGAAAGGCTCTTGACTTATCCCCTCGTTGGAATCAAGCTCTTGTGAGCAGATCTTGTGGAGTGGCAGTCTCTAGGGATTCTGCCTCTCTGAGGAAGAGGCTTGAAGCAGGGGCACAAGCTTTGTAGCTACAGCTTCTGTGCTGTAGTCAAAATGGTTAATATCCACCGTTTTCTCATGTTGCGTGGGTAGAGTCAAGCTTAGTTGTTGGCTTGACTGCTGAAACAGAGCCTGCCATAGTTTTAGGCTGTTAGGCACCCAAATCGGAGAAACAGCGTCCTATAAGATCACATAAGCCCTTCAAACCTCAAATAAAAGCACATCGGGGCCTTTATGAAATGCCTGTAGAATGAGTTATTCCCAATTAATCACAAAATATTTTGAAAGATTTAGAGGAATAAGCAGGAGAATTATCCATTTCTTAAAGCCTTAGGTTGTCCCAGAATGGAAAAGAAGGAGAAGATGTTGAACAACATCTCTATAGGCCTCTTTGGTTTGGGCAGATCCCATAATGACATGTGAATAAGCAGAGGCTTCATTAGGACTAAGAAGTTTTATAGGTGCTGTCTTTATCAGTAAGGGTTATAGCTATTCTAGACTTCCCTCCTAGACAGGGTTTTTCTATGATTTTTTTTCTAGACAACTTTAAATTAGAGTCAGTTAAAATATTTAATGACTAAGAAACATTTAATAAAGATGATTGACTATAGCCACCTTAGACTTTTGACCTATATTATTTGGGATAGGAACAATCTTTGATAACCATGTTGAATTTGTACATAGAATATATGTTCCCTGTTTTTTTAAAGAGTTGTCTATAAAAGCATTAAAAACAATCCCTATTAAATTGAAGGAACAAGCAACCTATATTTTATTTAGTAGCATAATAATTTTGTAGGCGCTTTTTTAGCAAGGGATTATTTTTATGAGTTACCATTTTAGCAGCGGCATTATTTAACAAGTTATTAATCTGATCTACTTTAGATGATATACTTTTGTAGAATTTTAGCCAAGATTCCAGGGAACAACTTAAAAAGTCAAGTACTAGTAGTGATAAACACATAGGAATGCAGTCAATATGACTCAACATTTTAAATTTGATCTTACTATGATAGTTAACCAACCATTCATTTAAGCATTGATTAAATGAGCAGGAAAAGAAGACATTCTCCATATAAGGAGTAACTAATATCTCTGGAAATTTAAATTGCCTTGGCTTAGTACTTTATGTCCTTCCTGGTTGTAATAGTTTCAGTACTAGAAGTTGAGCTTGTTTTAATTATTTCTTCTGTGAAAGGACCATTGATATTGAGTTAGTTCCAGTATTATGGAAAAACAAAAATACATAATTCCAAGGTAGGGATTTTAAATATTGTGTTATTCCCGCTTTGAGGGAAAAAAAACCATTTAAGCAAAAATTAAATAATCAAATAAAAACTCTAAGGTCTGAGGCAAACAACCTAGGATGAGTTACTCCTGATATTAGGGAAAACCAAAAAAACTTTTCCCATGAAGGGTCTTTAATATTGAGTTATTCCTATTTTTAGGGAGATAAATCATTTAAATATAAATTAAGTTCTTCCTTAGTGGGCCCTTGACTGAAGCAGTTGTTAAGCATTTACTGATCTTGGGGCTCATATGACTGCTGAACTGGGGCAGGGGACTGTTATATAGGGACACTCCACTCCAGAGGAGTGGGATAGAAGGGATAGGGGGTAGAGGATGGGAGGGCAGGACTGGGAGGGGTGGAAAGAGGGCACTATGATGGAGATGTAACCTGAAGTAATAAATAAATATTAAAAAAACAAATAACCCAATTAAAAATAGGGTACAAAGCTAAACAGAGAATTCTCAAAAGAGAAAACTCAAATGGCTAGGAATCACTTAAAGAAAATTTCAAAACCCTTAGTTATGAGGACAATGCAAATGAAAACTACTTTGAGATTTCATTTTACACCTGTCAAGATGGCCAAGATCAATGAAACAAGTAAATGTTCCACAGCTGGCAAGGATTTGGAATAAGGGGAGTACTCATCCACTGCAGCAGAGACTGAAAATTTATACAACCACTGTGGAAATCACTGTGATGGTTATTCAGTAAGGTGTGCATAGCTTTACCTCAAAAACCAGATAAACTGCTCTTGGATATATACCCAGAGAGATATTTTGTCCTGCTACAGTGACAGTTAGTCAACCATGTTTATTGCTGCTGTATTCATAATACCCAGAAATTGGACACAACCTAGATCTCTGTCAACAAGCCACCATATTTAACTCAGAAGCTATCTACAATTGATAAGCATTTGCAACTGAAAAATTAGGTTTTTTTTTCCCATGGAATCTAAGTGGACAAACAAATCACTATTAAGGATAGGCCCATGCCAAGAAGTAGATGGCCAAGATAAAATGAACTCAGTGGCATCTTTGGAGGTTCTTTTCCTCAGATTTCTATGTCAGGTTCCCTACATCCTCTGGTCTTATAGATCATTCGCATTTATTTTATGGCTTCTGGTTCTGTGTTTTTATGGGATTCCTGTGTGTACAAACATGTGTCTTTATATATATATGGGGGGGGGCTTTCATATGTTTTGTCCTTTGGCTCATTTTATCCTGTTCATTTGTCCTATTCCAATTTGTTTGATCTTGTTGTGTTTTGCCTTACTTCATTATTATTCCTTAGATGCCTGGTTGCTTTCTAAGAGATAGAAAGCGTATGGATCTAGATAAGAGTGGCAATATGGAAGAAGCTACAGAGGGGAAGCTATAATCAAAATACATTGAGTGAAAATTTAATTTTCAATGGAATAAAATATATTTAACCTTTCAAGAAATAAATAATATATTTAACTAAAATATTAATTTCCAAAATTACTACTGTTGCAAGTTGAGGCTCACCTGGCAAAAGTCTGCACTGAGAGTCAACTAGAGTTAGTAGTTTATTTTCAAAAGATAGATTAGGGAAAAGAAAGGTGGCCACTTTCTTGTGGTATGACATGGTAGATACTTCTTTAACCAATTGGTTGACTAGGATGCTGAGTTTTTAAGTGGCAATGTAATGTAATGCAACTGAGTACCTTTCACCTCTATAATATTATCCAAAAATAAATAGTTCAGATTAGGGTTATTCAATAGTATATCTGATTCTTGTTGGCTTAAACAGCAACAAAAACCCTGAAAATTGATAAATGTTTAAGATCAGAGAAGACTTCTGGGTCTACAATTTGATTCCATTGATCCACTTGTCTGTTTCTATACCAGTACCATGCTACCTTTTATTACTATTAGTCTGTAGTACAGCTTAAAATCTGGGATGGTGATACCTCCAAATGGTTTTTGTTGTTGTTGTTGTTTTTCTTTCTTCCTTTTTTTTTTGGTACAGGATTGATTTAGCTGGTCTGGGTTTTTTGTTATTCCACTTGAAGTAGAGAATTGATTTTTCCAGGTCTATAAAGAATTGTGGTGGTATTTTGATAGGAATTGCATTGAATATGTATATTGCTTTTGGCAGGATGGACATTTTAATTATGTTGACTCTACCTATCCATGAGCATGGGAAATCTGTCAATCTTCTGATGACCTCTTCAATTTCTTTCTTCAAGGACTTGAAGTTCTTGTCATACAGGTCTTTCACTTGTTTGGTTAGAGTTACCCCCAGATATTTTATGTTGTTTGTGGCTATCATAAAAGGTGTTGTTTCCTTAATTTCTTTCTCAGCCCATTTATTTTTTGTATAAAGTAGGGCTTCTGATTTTCTTGAATTAATTTTGTATCCAGACACCTTGCTGAAGGTATTTATCAGCTGTAAGAGTTCTCTGGTGGAATTTTTGGGCTCGCTTATGTATACTATCATATCATCTGCAAATAGGGATAATTTGACTTCTTTGTTTCCAATGTGTATCCCCTTAATCACCTTTAGCTGTCCTATTGCTCTAGCAAGAACTTCAAGTACTATGTTGAAGAAATATTGCGAAAATGGGCATCCTTGCCTTGTCCCTGAGTTTAGAGAAAATGCTTTAAGTTTCTCTCCATTTAATTTAATGCTGGTGTTACCATGTAGGCCTCCAGTGCAAGAGGAAGCTCTTAGCCCTCATATGATTTTTGAACTGAGAGGGGTTGATTTGTAGGTACATTTCACATCAGAGGAGTGGGATGGGTGAGAGAGGGAGGAGAAGGTGGGAGGGTGGGAACCAGGAAGGATAGAAAGAGGGCACTATGATGGAGATGTAACTTGATGTAATAAATAAACATTATAATAAAAAAAGATCAGAGAAGACTTATAGTGAAAACAGGAAACAAAATGTATTATGACATCCTGGTTCATATTCTAGACTTCAGAGAGACAAGTAATTATAATAATGATAATAACAATCTTGATGAAATCAAACTATATTCTAGAGGTCAGCTAATTGGACTATCTTAATGACAGTTTCTGAATACTAACAAGTGAACTATGAAAATGTAAGTTTTGACAAAATGGAAGTTGTATATGAATTATGCAACACTGTTTATTCCCTCAAGCTTTCTGCATGTCTAAAATTAATCCAAAATAGGATTAACTGAAAATTCTTCATCAGAACTTGAACTTAAACAGACCATACTTGATCTCTTATACAACAGTGCTGCTTGAATAATTTCCAGTTAGAGGTAAGATAATAATTGGATGGTGAATGTTAGAAATAATGACTAGAACAAAGCCCATGTTACCAGTTAGATGGGTTTTACTGGTCTTTATCTAGACACATTGGTTTCAAAATTAATATTGATTTTAGAAAACTACTTTTTCATGTAATATCAAAACACAGTAAAATTAGAGTTTTATAGTGGTAGATATTAAATCATTGCCACGTTTTCTTAAATGAGTGTATGTTTGAAGCCACACCTATTTGTAACATTGTTTCTCATCTTGCATTTCAAGTTTGTTGTTGCACATCAACATTCTCCATGTGGTTAAAATTCATACTGAATATTATTTTGCACAGAGAAATCTCAATTTGTTACAAGATTGTTGAGAAAAGGTCTAATATCATTGCTTCTGATAGGTTGAATTCAATGCTGAGATCTGGTTATAGCCCCTTCTGAGGCATTCTCTTGATTGATTAATAAAAGTTGCTTATGGCCAATTAGCTGGAAGAAAGAGTATAGGAAGTCAGGACTTCCTGAGATTAGACAGGAACCCTGAGCACACAAAGAATCCCTCTCTTTCCTCCAGGACACAGAAGGAGAGAGACATTTGAAAATACTAGAAGGTAATCACAGGCACATGGTAGTCTGGGATTAGGTGATCTGGGTTAATTTAGATTAGCTAGTTGAGAGTCTGCCCAGCTAAGGGCTAAGTGTTAAAACATTAAATGGTCTTGGTGTATTTAATTATTGGGGAAAGACTGAGGCGGCTTATAGGCCCTCAGTCCAAGCAGTTCCAGGCCATGGGACTTCCAGATTCCACTTGAACCCAGGCAAAGCTCCAGCTAAGTTGCTGGTAATTCTACTGGCCTATTATAACAACATATATTAATTAACAGAGTTTAGGTTACAGGTGGTGTAGGCCATCCTTAGTCCCTGAGCTCTTTCCCCAGGACAAATCAGGCAACTTGTTAAGGCATGTGGACCAGGCTGCCTGTTCCTCTGTCAAGCTGCCAGCTGCTCCACAAGCTTAATCTTACAGTTTATACTTACTAATAACTACAATAATTAATTAATTTGCAGTTTCACAAGATGTAGAATACATACATAGGGGATGTATTCTAAATAATAAGAATAATGAAACACAACTTTATAATAATATCCGTCCTCATTCAAACAATTTAAAATAGACAAAAATTAGTAGCACTTGCTTTTATTAGAAAAAAATTCCTACAGGGCAAGGGAATTAGAATCTTGTTGTACAAGGATGAGTTCTTTCATCCACAGTAACCTTAAAAACAATGACTGCACACACCTGTAATCTCTGCATTAATGTGTGACTGGGGACTGGGACAGAGACAGATTTCTAGACAGTCTCAATAAAATATAGCAATTTCTAGGTTATGTGCCCAATGCTGGGGTATGGGAGTTGTTAACAAGAAAAGCTCAAACTAAAAAAATTAGATTTGGGAATGTATGTTATACCTTAGAATTTTCATAATCATTATGTAATTGTTCTTATTGTTTTGTATTGTATTTATTGTTATAAGAAAAAGAGCCGTTTCCGTTTATTGGACTAAAAGGGGGAGCTGTTAGAGGGAAAAACACACACCTTAAATTTTAAAAAAGCAGAGAGGAGTGAGAGGGAGAAGAGGGTAGGAGGGTGGAACCAGGAGGAGGAGAAGGGAGGGGTCTGTGATTGAGATTTAACTTGAAGAAATAAATACATGTTGAAAAAAATGGGATAAAAATGTCAATTTTCAGGTACAGGGAGCTTGGTTCCCAGCTGAAGAACTGGTGAGTTTCAGAGATTTCCAGAAGACCAGCTTCTAAGAGAAGGACTTTTTTTGTTTTGGGGGTTTTTGTTTGTTTGTTTATGTTTTTTAACATTTATTTATTAATTCAGGTTACATCTCTATCACAGCTCCCTCACTTCTCTCCTTCCTGTCCCACCCGCTAACCCTCCTTCCTCTTTCCCTCCTATCCTTCTCTTCAGGTGAGGGGACCCCCATGTATCAATCCTCCTCACTTCATCAGACACATGAGGGCTAAGAACTTCCTTTTACTCTGGGGCCCCGCTATGGCAGCCCAGCAAGGGTAAAGTGTTCCTCTAACAGCAACAGAGTCCATGACTGAGTGCCCTGCCAACATGCTAAGGGATCTGTATGAATACTAAGTTGCCTATCCCTATATGTATGGGGGTGCTAGGTCTGGTCTGAGCTTTTTTCCTGTTTTTTGCTTTTTTTTTTTTTTTTTTTTTTTGTTAGTGTTTAAGTTTCTGTAAGCCTCCAGGAGCCTAGGTTGTTTTTTTCTGTTGATCTTCATGTATTCTTGTCCCCTCCAGGATTCTTTGTTTATAGCTCTTCCAGTTTTTAGCTATAACGAATAAAGCTTCTATGAACATAGTTGAGTAAATATCCTTGTGGTTAGATTGCTCCTCTTAATACCTGTGCTATCAGTGTTCTGTTCAGAAAGGTCTTTCCTGCACCAATGAGTTTGAGTATAATCCATCCACTTTATCTTCTATTACATTCAGAGTATCTAATTTTGTATTGAGTTCCTTGATCCATCTGGAGTTACGTTTTGTGCAGAGTGGTAAAAATGGGACTATTTGCATTCTTCTACATGTAGACATCCAATTTGACTGTCACCCTTTGTTTAAGATGCTATCGTTTCTCCAGTGTGAATTTTTGCATTCTTTGTCAAAAATCAGGTGTCTGTAGGTGTATAGAATTATGTCTGGCCCTTTTTTTGGTTTATGTTTTTAAGCATCCCCTAGTTTTACTTTTTAAATTTATTTATTTGTTTATTTTCTATTCCAATCACAATGCCCTCCCTCCTTTCCTCCCAATCCTTCATTCCTATCCACTTCCCTCATACCCCCCACCTGGTACCAACCCACTTTGGAACATCAAATTGTATCAGGACTAAGTGTCCCTCTTCCATTGATGCAAGACAAGGCAGCTTTGCTAGAAAAATGGTTCAGAGGGAGGCAAGAGAACAAGTCAGAGATATTCCCTGCTCCAATTGTTAGGGGATCCACTTGAGGACCAAGCAGTCCACCAGCTTCATACATATACCGGGCTTATGACCAGTCCATGCAAATTCTTTAGTTGGTGGTTTAGTCTCTATGAGCCCCCTCCTCTCTGTCTGGATTAATTGGCTATGTAGGTCTTCTTGTGGTGTCTTTGACTCCTCCAGCTCCCTGAAACCTTCCTCTCATTCTTCTGCAAGAATCAAGGGGATACCAATTGTAAAGGAAGTAGTATCCCTATTTGCAGATGATATGAGAGTATACATAAACAATCCCTAAAATTCTACCAGAGAACTCCTACAGCTGACAAACACCTTTAGCAAAGTGGCTGGATAAACAATTACCTCAAAGAAATCAATAGCTCTCCTCTACACAAATGATATATGGGCTGAGAAAGAAATTAGAGAAACAACACTTCTCACAATAGCCACAAAAAATATAAAGGACCTTGATGTAACTCTAACCAAGCAATTGAAAGACCTGTATGACAAAAACTTCAAGTCTCTGAAGAAAGAAATCAAAGAAGACATCAGAAGGTGGAAAGCTGGTAGGATTAATGTAGTAAAACTGGCCATCTTATCAAAAGCAGTCTACTGATTCAATGAAATCCCATCAAAATCTTGACACAATTCTTTGCAGATCTTTAAAGAATAATTCTCAATTTCATATGGAAAAAAAAAAACAGTCCTGTACAATAAAAGAATCTCTGCAAGTATCACCATCCCTGACTTCAAGCTATATTATAGAGCAATAATAATAAAAACTGTATGGTATTGGCATAAACACAGACAGGTTGATCAAGGGAATTGAACTGAATCCCAGAAATAAACCCAAACACATATTGAAACTTGATTTTTGACAAAGATATCAAAACCATACAATGGAAAAAATAGTAGCTTCAACAAGTGGTGCTGGTCTAATTGGATGTCTACATGTAGAAGAATACAAATAGGTCCAAATTTATCACCTTACACAAAGGTCAAGTCAAGTGGATCAAAGACCTCTACATAAAATGCATATATTAAATCTAATAGAAGAGAAAAATAGGGAAAAGCCTTGAACTCATTGGCACAGTAGACAACTTCATGAACAGAATGCTAACAGCTTAGACACTAAGATCAACAATTAATAAATGAGACGTCCTGAAACTTAAAAGCTTCTGCAAGACCAAGGACACTGCCAATAGAACAAAATGACAACCCACAGATTGGGAAAAATAATCTTCACTAGTTCAACATCTGACAGAGGGCTAATATCCAATATATATATATATATATATATATACATATATATATATATCTCAAGAAAATAAACACCAAGAAACCAAATAATCCAATAAAAACAATGGAGTACAGAACTAAACTTACAATTCACTACAGGGGAATATCTAATGACCGAGAAACACTTAAAGATATCTTCAACTCCCAATTTATGAGGGAAGTGCAAATCAAAACCACTATGAGATTCCATCTCACACCTGTCAGAATATTTAAAATCAAAAACTCAAGTGACTGCACATGCTGACAAGGAAGTGGAGAAAGGGGAACCCTCCTCCATTGCTGATGGGAGTGTCCATTTGTACAACCATTTTGGAAATCAATCTGACACTCTCATGGAAAATTTGGAATAGTTCTCAAGACCCAGATATACTATTCCTGGGCATATACTCAAAGTATGTTTCACCAAATCACAAGGACATTTCCTTAACTTGTTCATAGTAGCTTTATTCATAATAGCTAGAAACTAGAAACAACCTAAATGTTTGGATAAAGAAACATTCTTTTTTTTTTTTTTTTTTTGGTTTTTCGAGACAGGGTTTCTCTGTGTAGCCCTGGCTGTCCTGGACTCACTTTGTAGACCAGGCTGGCCTCGAACTCACAAAGATCCGCCTGCCTCTGCCTCCCAAGTGCTGGGGTTAAAGGCGTGCGCCACCACCGCCCGGCAAGAAACATTCTTTATGGATAAAAAGAATACACATTTTTTGTATAAAGAAACATTCTTCTCAGCCACTAGATGTTTCTCTGTAGGGAATTCTTGGTTTAGCTCTGTACTCCATTTTTAATTGGATTATCTGGTTTGTTGTTTTTTTTTTTTTTTTTTTGAGTTCTTTATATGTTTTGGATATGAGCCCTTGGTCAGATGTGGGGTTAGTGAAGACTTTTCCCAATCTGTGGGTTGCCATTTTGTTCTATTGGCAGTGACCTTTGCCTTTCAGAAGCTTTTCAGTTTTATGAGGAATGGATAAAGAAATGTTGGTATATTTACACAATGTAATAATACTTAGCCATTAGAAACAAGGACATCATGAAAATTTCAGGCAAACGAATAGAACTAGAAAAGACCTTTGCAAGTCTGTTCACTCCTACATAGGAGAGGAAGAAGGATACAAGAAGAAAAAGAGAGAAGTCCCTGGGTCTAATCTCCAAAACCCATTTAACAAGACCATTTAACAGCTTGTAGTCTCTTCCCCTAAATAACAAGATTTTCTATTATCCATCAAATGACCAAAGGGGGAGGGAAACATCCACCTTCTGGGGATGAGATGTCCCTCTCTTAAAATGACTTCCTGCTGATTTGGAACATAGTAAACCTGTTTGGGACCCAAATAAGAATGGAAAAATGCTTAAAAATGTTAATAGAATCATTTGATGTTCAGTCTTTTTGTGTTCAGCTATTTAAATTTCCTAAGAAGTTCGTAGACAGAAGCTGAACTTCAGGGCTTTACTGGAGTTCTGGCTGGAGCAGTCTGTGGAGCTGAACAATCTTAGCGATTTTGAGTTGCTGTGGTTGTAGACTTTTGAGGAAAGAGCTACTGAGGAAGTCTGCAAGGCTGGATCGTCTGGGCCACTTGTCTTCTTTGATGTCTGATCTGTTTTCTTCTGAAGTTTCCTTTGTCCAGTTGTCCCTGGATTCTTTGGATGAATGCTTTAAATCTGCTGGAAATATAAGAACAGAGACTTGCCCTAATCCTAACTCTGAGACACTACCTTTTTTTTGGGGGGGGGGGGTCAGGTAATATTTTTCCTGGAGCAAATTTGGTTTTTTGACAAAATATAAAGTATTATCTTTCAATTCCAATTAAAGAAGAAATTATTTTGATATTTTGGAGCTAAACAACCCTTTAATGCATATATTTTGAGATCTCAAAGGACTGGACATTGGGAATGTATGCTAAGCCATATAACTCTCATAATTGTAGCCCATTTATTTCTGGTTTTTTTGTATTGTATTTATTGTTATAAGAGAAAGTACCATTTGTTGGACTGAAAGGGGAAGCTTTTTTTTGGGGAAAAGATATACTTTAAACTTTAAAAAAAAAGGAAGAGGATGGGGGGTTGAGGTGGAAGAGGGTGGGAGTGTGGGATTGGAGGGGGATGTAGGGAGGGGATTGTGATTGAGATGTAACTTGAAGAAATAAAAAATAAATTATAAAAAAAGAAAATATCATCGTGAGTAAGGTGATGCGGACCCAGAAAGGCATTCACAGTATGTCCTCACTGATAAGGTGATATTAGCCACTAGATACAGTATAACTATACTACAATCCACACACAAAAAGAAACTACATAACAAGGACGGCTCAAGGGATTTTGTTTGAATCTCTCTAAGTAGAGGAAATAAAATAGGAATTGGAAGTAGATGGAAAGAGGGAAATGGAGAGGAACCTAACATAACTGCCATCTCTGAGGCTTTATCCCGCACATAATTGAAACAGATGGAGAGACCAGCATCCAAACATTAGGAAAATGTATTTGTATCACAGAGGAGAATGAAATCTTGAGAGAAAAGATTCAGATATAAGGCTGCTGAAACTTGAATATATGCAATTTTACAAACATTTTTAATATGGGTCACAGATGTTTGCTAATTGCAAGACTGACCAGGAATCAATTCATTTGAATGTTTTTTTGCAGCTTTTCTAACTCCTGCCTTGTAGAAGCAGAATCAGGAAACAAAAATGGTTTCTCTGTAGTGTCCAGTGAGCATTTACAGTTCATGGTTTCTCTGAAATAATTTTAATTTAGGGAAAACAGAGCAAGATATATCTTTTTTTATGTTTATTTATTACTTCAGTGTTTTATCTCCATCACAGTGCCCTCTTTCCACCCCTCCCATTTCCCCCCTCCCACCCTCTATCCCCTATTCCTTCCATCCCAGTCCTCTGGAGTGGAGTGTCCCTATATATCATTTCCCTGCCCGAGTCCAGCAGTCATATGAGGGCCAAGAGCCTCCTAATATACTGGCGGCCTACAAAGTAGCACCACTAGGGCAAAGTATCTCATTGACAAGTAACAAAGTCGGTGTTCCTGTTCCCTTTGGTGCATTGGTTGTAGTATAGCTATCCTGTATTATATGACTAAAATATGATAATAAATTAATAGATGCCGTGTTCATCCTTCTGAGACTGGGTTAGCTCACTCAGGATGAGCTTCTCTAGTTCCATCCATTTTGCTGCAAATTGCATGATTTCTTGTTTCTAATGGCTGAGTAGTATTCTATTGTGTAGATGTACCACAGGTTTTTTTTTTTTTTTAATCCATGCCTTGGTTGAGGGACATCTGGGTTGTTTTCAGTTTCTAGCTATTACAAATAAGGCTTCTATGAACATAGATGAGGAAATGTCCTTGTGGTTTGATGAGGAATCATTTGGATGAATACCCAGAAGTGGTATGGCTGAGTCTTGAAGTAGAGCTATTCCAAGTTTTCTAAGATATTGCTAGACTGATTTCCATAGTTGGTGTACAAGCTTGCACTCCCACCAGCAATGGAGGAGTGTTCCCCTTTCTCCACAACCTTGCCAGCATGTGCTGTCATTTGAGCTTTTGATCTTAGCCATTCTGACAGGTGTGAGATGGAATCCCAGAGTTGTCTTGAGTTGCATTTCTCTGATGATTAAGGATGCCGAGCATTTCTTCAAGTGTCTCTTAGCCATTAGGGATTCTTCCTTTGTGAATTTTCTGTTTAGTTCTGTTCTCCAGTTTTTGATTGGATTATTTGGTTTCCTGGCATTTAATTTCTTGATTTTTTTGTAAATTTTGTATATTAGCCCTCTGTCAGATGTGGGGTTGGTAAAGATCTTTTCCAAATGTGTAGGTTGCCATTTTGTTCGAATGATGGTGTCCTTTGCCTTACAGAAGCTTGTCAGTTTCATGAGGTCCCATTTATTGATTGTTGGTCTTACAGCCTGTACTATTGGTGTTCTGTTCAGGAAGTTGTCACTTGTGCTAATGAGTTTGAAGGTTTTTGACACTTTCCCTTCTAATAGATTTAGTTTGTCAGGCCTTATGTTAAGGTCTTTGTCCACTTGCACTTAAGTTTTGTGCAAGGTGATAAGTATGGATCTAAATTCATTCTTTTACATGCTAACATGCAGTTAGACCACCACCATTTGTTAAATATTCTGTCCTTTTTCCATTGTACAGTTTTGGCTTCATTGTCAAAACTTAAGTGACCTTCAAAGAAGAGCTAATACTAATTCTCTTCAAACTCTTCCACAAAAATAGAAAAAGAAGGAACTCTGCCAAACTCATTCTATGAACCCACTGTCACCCTGATTCCCTAAACCACACAAAGACCCAACAAAGAAAGAAAATTTCAGACCAATTTCCTTCATGAACATAGATTCAAAAATACATAATAAAATACCGGCAAACCGAATCCAAGAACACATCAAAAGTATCATACACCATGATCAAGTAGGTTTCATGCAAGGGATGCAGGGATGGTTCAACATATGAAAATCCATCAACATAATTCACTATATAAACAAGCTGAAAAAAACCCCACATGATCATCTTACTAGATGCTGAAAAAGCATTTGACAAAGTCCAACACCCCTTCATGCTAAAAGTCCTGAAGAGAATGGGCATACAAGGACCATACCTAGAAGTAATAAAGGCGGTGTACAGCAAGCCAGTAACCAGCATCAAATTAAATGGAGAGAAACTTAAAGCTTTTCCTGTACACTCACGGACAAAGCAAGGATGTCTAATTTCATCATATCTCTTCAACATAGTACTTGAAGTTCTTGCTAGAGCAATAAGACAACTAATGGAGATCAAGGGGATACACATAGAAAACGAAGAAGTCACATTCACATTATCCCTATTTACAGACGATATGATAGTATACATAAGTAACCCCAAAAATTTCACCAGAGAACTCTTACAGCTGATAAACACCTTCAACAAGGTGGCTGGATACAAAATTAATTCAAAAAATCAGAAGCCCTTCTTTATACAAAAAATAAACAGGCTGAGAAAGAAATTAGGGAAATAACACCCTTCCCAATAGCCAAAAACAATATAAAATACCTGGAGGTAACTCTAACCAAGCAAGTGAAAGACTTGTATGACAAGAACTTCTAGTCCTTGAAGAAAGAAATTGAAGAGAACATCAGAAGATGAAAAGATCTCCCATGCTCGTGGATAGGTATAATCAACATAATAAAAATGACCATCCTACCAAAAGCATAATATAGACGCAATGCAATTCCTATCAAAATGCCACCACAATTCTTTATAGAGCTGGAAAAAGCAATTCTCAACTTCATATGTAGTAACAAATACCCAGAATAGCTGAATCAATCTTGTACAATAAAAAATCATCTGGAGGCATCAGCTGTACTACAGAGCAATAGTAATAAAAACAGCATGATATTGGTATAGAAACAGACCAGTGGACCAATGTAATCAAATAGCTTTGTTTTCTTACACTGTAACTATTTTTAAAAAATCAGATATCATGTTTAAGGTTTTGCATTTTAATATGTAATGCCATCAGTAAGTATCAACAGTAATGAGTTCCTATATTTTACCATATCAAGGTTTGTCCTGAAAGTCAAGTATATTGGAAGAAATTGATGTTTTCAGCTGTTAATTAGTATGTTTAATGAGTCACTCTATTGTGAGTTAATTCATTGGATATACAGAACATAAAAGAGAATAAACTTTAAGAATTATATTAACCAAAGACATGATAATTTCAGCATGAATGATTAGCACAATTTCATCTATGTAATTGAATGTAAAATATTAATTTAGACAAGAAATATATCTCACATATTGAAATGTTAAAGACTAAATAAAAGCAATATATAAAAGTCATTTTATGCAAAGTTCCTAAAGCTATCCAGAAGCATTTTATTTATAATTATACTGGACAAGCTACTTGATATCTATGCTGTACTTGTACTTAAGGATTTAAAAATAAGAGAATTTTCTGAAGAGGACTCTACCTTGTTTCCAACCCCACCTTGACATTGTTCACAGTCACAGACCAGCATGCACTGCTATTTCCACATTGTTCCTTTCAGGCTATTTCTAATCAATCTTCCTTATTTTGCCTACAGGGTTCTGCCCATAGATTTGCCTTTAGAGAGTTATATTGCATTATTAATATCTCAGTATAGAAATACCTCTGAAGCCTAATTCACAGCTAGGACTGCTTCAAGGACATTTTGTGAGAAGCAATAATTGTTTTACAAGTTTTAACTTAAATTGTTATAAATTTTTTCCTGCCCTAAAATATAACTCCAAGCAATAACAAAATATTGTTTTATCCATTATTATATACAGCGCCTAAAAAAGCATCTAAAACCTCGAGCATCATTCATTCTCTTTGATGAGTAAATGAAATTGAAAACTGTGCTTACTGAAGATATTTGATGTTCATAGGAGCAAAAATGCCCACTGAACAAATATATTTTGCAATTGAATATAATGTAAATGTTTTATTTTAATTCAATAACTGATCCTACTTTTTTTACAATGATATCATATATATTTGCTTCAAGGAAATGAAATTCTAAATTATCTGGGGCCTGAAGATTCTCATGTACCCAATCTTGAGAGGCAGTAAAAAATGTCAAACATGTCTGTCCAGTGTTATCTATATTAGAATCTTAAAGGAAATAAACACCATTTGCTGTTGGAAGCTTAAATATTGAATATAACAGAAAATACATTCGTCTAAAACTAAATAATACGGTGTTTTGTAAAGAATACATCATTTCAATACAAAGAGACGTGATTCTAAAATATCTACGGTCAATTACTCAGTGGCCCTTGTGTTTTCTTCTCTAAATAAAAACAAGGGAGAGATGAGAATTTGTATACAGCATTGGTCTCTTAATTAAACTAGCCCACTAATAATCTGAAACTGTTTTCTAAATAATACTTGACAACATGCAAATTGGATATTTGTTTTGCTAAATTATTTCATTGTAAAAAAATGTTTCCTTTCAATATTCCTGTTCTTTTTGTGTATTTGTGAACATGCAGATCTCTAAGTATCATTTAGACTTAAATTCCTTCACCAGTATTTATTAAGCATTTACTTGACAATTAGGAATGTTTTAATTGATGGGATTACAACACACGGAGTGAATGCAATCCATATGGTTCTAAAGATTACAATTAGGGAGAGTGAAAACTGTAAAATCTAAGACATAGTTCTAAAGAATAGTTTTTTGATTATGAATCTTAAGCATAAAACCTTGATTTAGAAGGAGATAATAAACAATGGCAATGACTAGAGAAAGCCATGAAATACTTCATTTTTCTTTTCAAGTAGGAATTCACTAAGAAACTGAAGAAGCCATGGGATGGCAGTCAAGGAAAACCACTAGGAGAGATCATCACAGCAGAGAGGAGAGAAAAAGATGATAATACAGTAAACAAAGAAAGTTCATACTGTTCAAAATACAGGTTTGTGTGTGTGTGTGTGTGTGTGTGTGTTTTTTTTCCTTGTGAGGATGGGTGCCTCATATAATATTTTTGTGAAATGACCTGAAATCTAGACAGCAGTCAAAAGATATTTTTATCTGTCTTTTTAAATAAAATATATGTTCCTGGATCCCTTTTCTCAAGAGGACTGAAATTAGTGGGGAGAGCAGTTCTTTGCTGTATTTATAGGGTATTGACATTCCTGACTCCCTGTTTCATGCACATGTTCTTGAGAGCATTTTTCACCTCTGCATTTCTCAGAGTGTAGATCAAGGGATTTAACATTGGTTCTACAATAGTAAAGGACACAGCCATTGCTTTGTCTATTGGAAATGTCACCACAGGTCTTATATATAAGAAAATGCATGGCACAAAAAACAACACAACCACTGTGAAATGTGAGGTACACGTAGAGAGGGCTTTGCGTCTCCCTTCAGAGCTGTAAGTCTTGAGGGAGCAGAGGATGGCCATGTATGAAGCAATAATGATAAGAAAAAAATGGACACACACATCACCCCACTATTGAGAATGACTAAGAGACCCAAGATATGTGTATCCATACAGTCCAGTTTCAGCATTGGAAACAAGTCACACATAAAGTGGTCAATGATATTTGGACCACAGAATGGTATTTGATATATAAAAAGAAGCTGAATTGTTGCATGCATGAATCCCCCCAGCCAAGCTCCTCCTACCATCAAGCAGCATAGCCTAGGACTCATGACAGTCATGTAGTTCAGGGGTTTACAGATGGCCACATAGCGATCATAAGCCATTACAATAAGAAGGATGATGGCCACACCACCAAAGAAGTGCTCTGCAAATAGCTGGGTCATGCAACATTCAAATGAAACAGTAGTCCTCTCAGAAAGGGAGTCCATAATCAACTTTGGAGTAATGACAGAAGAGTAAGTGACATCCATGAGTGAAAGAGATAAAAGGAAGAAGTACATGGGTGACTTCAGACTAGGGCTTCTTGTTATGGTTATCACAATGAGTAGATTTCCAAACACTGTAGCCATGTACATAATTAGAAACAAAGCAGACAATATTTTCCTCAGCTCTGGATTCCTTGCAATTCCCAAAAGAATAAACTCAGTCACATTGCTTTGATTCACCATTTCTGTGAGCCGGAAACACATCCAACTCTGCACTGAGGAATCTGTAAAAGAAGTATTACTTTTAATGTGCCACCAAGTGTTGTGTGGACATCTTTTTCTTCTTGGTTCATACTTTCCTGACACACATCTTCTGCATCCATTTATGTAGAAGCCAACGGCAACAGTAAAAGTTTGGCAGTAGTTTCAGTTCTATTGAACTCAGAACAGGTTTGTTGTTTACTACAACAATTCTTATTTTCTGTCCTAGTACTTGTTGCTTGAATACTTTGGGAATTCTTATTCATAACTAAATGTGCACAAATTCCTAGAAATATTCTATGATTAAATTCTGAGAAAATCTTGATGATTGGAGTGTATCAGCTAGCAGGTGTTTAATAACTGGTTTAGCACACTCTTGGTCTAATCTTTTGTAATTATATGTTTCATACCGCTTGGTACCTGCATCACTTATTTTTATACACAATAAAAGAAACACTACACAGCCAAGACCTCCTGAACATGTCAAAGGCTCTGCTTTTTGTACACTTGATGGTAAAATGCTAAGCTTCACTTAGCATTCCATGTACACTTGGAAAATGTGCAAGTCTGTATGTACTCATTCCATGTATTTATTGAACATTTACAGTGTTCTAGTTGAAGAGCCTTGGGAAATATCAAACACCGAGACTCCCCACTTCTCAAAGAGAACATTATTTACACACAAACATATTCCTCATAAAGCTGGACTATTGATACCATCATTAAATATTGTTAATAATTAGTGGGTCTATGCTATACCGTATGAAATTGGATTTCTTAAATATTGTTGGTTTTCTTTTCATTTTAGAAGTTTAAAAATGAGGCTATAAAAGGTGGAAGGAGATGATATTAAGTTCTGATAAATAGTAAATACTGAAGTCAAATCTAAATTCATCATTTCTTCTTCTAGAACTAAAAGCAATTATAATATATATTATTCCTCCTAGATCAATATCTAGTTATCAATATGAATAACATTTGTTATAAAATTATATTATGATGGCAATCCTCTGAAATAAAGTAAATAAAAATCTTCTGAAATAATCCTCTAAAAATAAATACTTCCTATGCTTGTTTCATTCAGTAATTCAGTAGGAAAATTCAATGATACTCTTATAAATATAATTTTATATTATATATGCTCATATATATGAATATATATTCTGATCCTAAATTTAGCATATGAAGCCATCATTTAATTTAAGAAGTATTAAACAATTTTCTAAGCACCCCTTTTAAATCAAATTAAACCTTAAGAACATTTTTTCCTTCCAAAAGGAAAAAAATCTATAATCTGACAACTTCACTTCATATGTTCTAAGTCAGTGGGATGGTTTAAATATTGTAGTATAAAAGGGTAATGTAAAGTCATTACCAACACTCCATCATAACCCACTTCTATTCATCCTGTTTTACTTTTGAATTCAACAAATTATACAAGGAATTCTAAGTGAGAATGAAAATGGCAAATTACAAAACTTACTTTGTTTTGTGCTTATTATCTTTCTTTCAGGTACTATGTCTGCTAATGCATTATTTATTGTATCATATGAGATGAGTACTAGTAAAACTGATTTTAAGAATGAGGAAGTTGATGTTTAGAAACAATTACATGATATAGGAATACAAGGAATATAGGCATACATATAAAGTGCTTGCAATGAAGCCCTGAGTATGACCTCATCCCAAAACACACTGCAAATGGTCATGATTGTAATCCTAGTACTTGGGAGACTGAGACAGATGGAATCCAGGGGTATGAAAACTACCCACCTAACATATTTGATGAGATATAGGGTAATTAAATACCAAATTTCAAAAAGAAAGATGAATGGCATGTGAGGAATGAAACTAGAAATTGACATTGTGTTACATATTCACACATGTACATATGCACCCAAGAGGAGAGAGACAGGGAGAAACAGAGAGATGCACAGAGAGAGAGAGACAGAAAAAGATGGACAGAGACAGAGGAACAGAGAAAGATGGAAAGATAGAGTATCAGAGAGGGGAGAGAGAGAGAGAGAGAGAATATCTCATATAAGATGAATGGGGATTTTGAACTACCAATTTTTGAATCACAGTAAAATTCTAAAGAAATAAATTGACCAAAGATATCTATAAAAATTGTTATAGCAGCTAAATGTATAATTTTTAAAAGTCTTAGTAAGTATCAAAATTTTGATTTTCTTTGCTAAGACACAAATCTAAGTCATGTGTTATTTGATTCATACTCTTTTTACTCTCCATATTACTGCTTAAAGCAGACTGCTGCAGAATGTTCTTTGGAAATCTAAAATATACATTAACACCAACTTCACCTATTACTAACTCAGGGACCTCAAAATTCTTGAATATTACTAATACAGTAGAGTGAACACATCTTTGGGAACCAGAATAAATGAATTTTATCATTTCACCCTGTAGCTCCTGGTATATGACAAACTGCTAACTTTCTGCATATCAAAGTTACTTTGATAAACTAGTGGAAGGATAGAGCCTCAAGGAAGTGACATACATGACTTCTCCTTAATACATAAAACATTTCAGTTCTTATCTGCATCCAGTCTTAAAGCTTCAAAATAAGATTTCCTATAAGCAATCACAAAACTAATATAGTTTAAAATCACATGAACGTTGTTGTATTAGTATACAATAATGCCCTCATTTTTTTCAGATCCTGAATCAACCACAATTATCTTCTCTTCATTTCTAATGTCCATCTCAATCAACCTAGGCTGATTATTAAACTGACCTCAATAGTAGTCTAATAAATCTCAATTCTCTTCTTTTTTTTTTTTGTTTTTTTGTTTTTTTTTTTTTTTTTGCCATCATGCCAGGGCTATGGGGTCACTTAACTACAGAAACACACCACATCATGAATTTTGCAAAGATCAAAGTCCTGAGGCAAAGTGATCATTGTTATCTCCCTTAAGAGGCTATTTACTGACTCGTGAACATTTAATCATATAGGAAGTTCCCATGGAACATAGATTCTATGAAGATTCATAAGATGGTGCGTGAGTAAATGAGGTAAATACAGAAGGGAGCCTATCTGGAGAAATGGATAGAACTGAGAACAGTTGTGAGAAAGTAAGAATAATAAGTATGGGGGAAGAATATGGTTAAAGTGTATTATATCTTGTATGAAACTGTGTTTATGAATCTCAGTACTCTGGATGAAGAGTACCTTAATCCCATCACTACGGCAAATATCTCTCTCTCTCTCTATATATATATATGTATATATATGTGTGTATATATATATACACACATATATATACATATATATATAACTTTGTCTTCAATCTTTCAAAATACAAAACACAGTAAATTAACCTAGTGCAAATACTCACAATAGACAGGAGGTCTCTTAATTTTTAAATTAAAAATTGCAATGTAGCAATATATGAACATACATGTTTCTGCAGGATAGTATCTTTAATTATGCAGCTACTCTAAGAATTCTATGTGGTACATATAAGTAGTCCAATGTGTATAAAGGAAGCAAAAGGCATGATGTTTTCAGAACACTAGTCAACCACTTGTCATAGTCATTTTTAGTAATTGTAAGTTTCTCACTTTCCCACTGTTTCTGCTTAGATTCTCAAGTCAACAAGTCCTTCATCCTCCTTTTTATCATATCATCTATTCCCCACCACTCTATTCGTAACATCATCCTAAGCACATGTTAAATGCACCTGCATAGTTCCCATATTAGCAATAATTTGTCTTTTATTGTTTTAATATTGATTTTATTCTTTTAATGTTATCTATAAATGTGATCAACTAATTATTTTTCATCAAAGTTCATATATTTGCTATCTATACAAAATAATTTAATTCATTTCATAATATTAAACTGATCTATGTCTCTCCAGAAAGTCAGATGCCATTCTTACCTCCAGAAATGGAAGTATCACCACTGATGGTTAGCAGTCGGTCCCATGTTATCTTTCCTCAAACAGTCCATTCACTATATTTCATCATTACTATTCCAGATCTTAGACATGTGATAACAAAGTTCAAGATCTGAAACATAGCTTGGTCTCTCAATTCAGCCTTCATATTCTTTTGGTATATATAGTATAGTTATGAGTATATTGTGTTCACAATTCAATTATTGCACAAACTTCAAATGTATCTCAGATTAAGAAGAACATATTTAATAATCAGTAATTTAAAACTCCCTTCAATTTTTTTGTTGTGATCTCTGTGATTCACAAAAGCAAGTTTTTCTTTTTTAATTCAGGTAAGTAAGAGAAAAGTTGCTATAGGTGATTCTTTTAAGTCTTGGTCAAGGTTATGAAAGACATGGTTCCAGCATGGATGTTCTCATGTGGACTCCCCTACAGAAGACCTAGGAATTGGAATAGGAGAGGATAATCTGATCCCTCCCACAAGATTTTTTTATATAAAAATAGAGTTAATTATTACAAACAGATGCTCCAAGTGTTCATGGACTTAAAGAGGAGACTTAAATTCTGACTGTATAGAAAATATTCTCCAAAATGCAGACAGCAGTTCTTTATAATGTCATTAATCAAACTACTCCCATCATTCAACTGTATTTTGAGCTTGTTTTGTAAGTGTATTTCTAACTACAAACAACAGGAACATATTGTCCTTTGGGTAATGTACTTGGGGACAAGGAGGTCACGGTGACTATTGCAAATAGTACACATTTCTAACACATATGGGCTTTCATCACTTCAGCTATATCCCTAGTGGCCACATCTCCACTGACTAAAGATCTAATCACTTTACCAGAAAATTCCCATCTACCCCTGCAGTGATTATGGTTGTCCCAGTGGCAGAGCTACAGTGGAACTGGGTCACTTGATACTTGAAAGGCAAATCAAACAAAGAAGTAATAAACATCTTTGTTTTGCCTATATAATTATTTAAACTGTGGTGCATTTATACTGTGGCTCTAATATTAAGTTGTAGAAGCTGCCACAAAATGGTCTACCTGTTTGAAAATACACAGGGAAAGAAAACACTGCTTATCTTGGCAACATACCAAGGTCCCTGTATCAGCATTTTCTATCACTTATTCTGATAATCTCTTAAATGTTCAGACAACCACTGAAATTGTGTAAAAAGTTAAAAGTTGTACCTCCACTAGGGCGAAAATTTCCCTCTAATAGGTAACAAAGTCTATGTTCCTGTTCCTTTCGGTTTGTTGGTTGTAGGATCGTTATCCTGTACTATATGACTAAAATCCAGTTATCGATGAATACAAAACATGTGCATCTTTCTGGATCTGTGTTAGCTCACACAGGATAAGCTTTTCTAGTTCCATCCATTTGGCAGCAAATTGCATGATTTCCTTGTTTCTGATAACTGAGTAGTATTCCATTGTGTAAATGTACCACCATTTTTTTAAATCCATTCTTCAGTTGAGGGACATCTGGATTGTTTCCAGTTTCTAGCTATTACAAATAAAGCTGCTATGAACATAGTTGACGATATGACCTTGTGGTTTGGTGAGGAATCTTCTGGATGTATGCCCAGGAGTGGTATGGCTGGGTCTTGAGGAAAAGATATTCCTAATTTTCTAAGATATTTCCAGACTGGTAGTGAGACCAAGAAGGGTGGAGGGAGGGGGTTATGATGGAGATGTAACTTGAAGTAAAAAATAAATGCAACAAAAAAGCAAAATTTGTAAAAAAAAGTACCTTACTCAAGAAAATTAGGAACTGAATTATTTTATTCTGTCTTCAGAGAAGTAACTTCTAAAATGTTTCAAATTTTTAAATACTTGTAGTAATAGTTCTTTTTCTGGTTTCAATAGTGAAAGTACTAGTATCCTATAGGGAAGTGTTTACCTATCTAGACATAGAGAAGATCAGTGTTCCTCATTCTATTACTATCAGTCCCACACCTGAGGATAATTTTCAGGTATTTTATTCCTTTAACAATCCTGTCTCTGAAATTCCACATAATGATATCACTTGTGCTTAGATATCATTTGTATTTATGCTTTACATATAATTTACCTGTGATATTTTCAAATATTATCGTACCTGTTTTTACAAATTTAGGAGAGATATTTTGTCTATTAAATTTGTATTGAGTCATTTACTGTGTCATATTCTTAGAAAGATTGACAACCAAATGAACGCTCATAAATTCCTTTATTTTGGGGGTGTATATTTATTGCTCATAGTACTGGGTTTAAGAAACACAGGTTTAACTGGGCATGGTGAATCACACCATTGATCCCAGCACTCAGGAGGCAGAGGCAGGCAGATCTCTGAGTTCAAAGATAGCCTGATCTACAAAGTGAGTTTCAGTACAGCCAGGACTGTTACACAGAGAAACCCTGTCTCAGGAAAAAAAACCAAACAAACCATAGTTTCATATAAGCATATAATATATTTTGACCATATTCTACCTCCATACTCCTTATCTCTTTCTCCCCACTGTTCTTAGTTCTTTATAGATTTTGGATATTAGCCCTCTGTCAGATGGGAGATTGGTGAAAAGGGTGGGAGGGGATGGAGGGAGGGGGTTGCAATGGAGACATAATAAAGACACCAGAAACAATGAAATAATGCAACTTGCAGCCAAATGGATGGAACTACAAAAGATCATCTTGAGTGAGCTAACCCAGACTCAGAAAGTTGCACATTGCATCTATTCACTTATAATCAGATTAGTACAGGATAACTATACTATAACCAGTGCACCAAAAGGAACAGGAACATAGATTTTGTTACCTGTTAATGTGACATTTTGCCCAAGTGGTGCTGCCATGGAGGCCCCCAGTATATGAGGAAGCTCTTAGCACTCATATGACTGCTAATCTGGGGTAGGGGACTGATATGAAGGGACACTCCACTCCAGAGGAGTAGGACAGAAGGGTGAGGGGGTAGAGGGTTGAAGGGTGGGACTGGGAGGGGTGGAAAGAGGGCACTGGGATGGAGATGAAACTTGAAGTAATAAATAAACATCAAAAAAATCTTAGAATACCTGCATAATACATCCAAAACAACCAAAGATACATGAAAAATAATCCAAAACAACCAAAAATGTTAAAACTCAAGCAAATAAAAATATGAAAATTTTCACTGCATACCCTGAGTAGCATGAAATATACTTCCCCAACATTTGATAGAACATATGAGATATCTGTGTGTATTTATTTTTTGGCCTTTAGAAATATTGGGAAGTTCTACAGTGGGGTATCTGTAGCTAATATGTAAGATAAGAAAAACCATATGAAGTAGCATTATTTGCAATTCTGACTGAACCATCTCCAAGCATGGAACCTGCAGAGATCGAGACACCCATTCTCAAGCTGGCCTGTGGAGACACTTCTGTTAATAAGCTGTCTGTCTATTTAGTGGTTATGCTCTTTATTGTATTCCCTTTTTATATTGATACTTGCCTCTTATACCAAAATTCTTTCCACAATACTGAAGCTGTCAAAAGCCACAGGTTGAACAAAAGCATTCTCAATGTGTCCTTCCCATTTGTTTCTGTGTTTCTGTTTTTAGATCAGGTAC
The DNA here is from genome assembly GCA_907164525.1 of Lophiomys imhausi. Taxonomy (NCBI): domain Eukaryota; kingdom Metazoa; phylum Chordata; class Mammalia; order Rodentia; family Muridae; genus Lophiomys; species Lophiomys imhausi. Next base: position 4,255,725 of record CAJQZJ010000309.1, on the reverse strand, counting down.
TGTTACCTACTTGAGGCCAAAGTCCACTCATTCTCCAGGAACTGGTAAGCTACACTTTCTCTTTTATACCATTGTGACTCCCATGTTCAATCTGCTGATATACAGCCTTAGAAATAAAGACATGATTGCTGCACTGAGAAAAATCAGTACCATGCTGTTTTTATTACTATTGCTCTACAGTACAGCTTTAAACATGGAATGGTGATATCTCTAGATGTTTTTTTTTTTTTATTGTGCAGGATTGATTTAGCTATTCTGTTTTTTTTTGTTATGCCATATGAAGGTTAGAATTGCTTTTTCCATGACTATAAAGAGTTGTGGTGGTATTTTGATAGGAATTGCATTGAATCTGTATACTGCTTTTGGTAGGATGGTCATTTTTATTATGTTGATCCTATGTATCCATGAGCATGGGAGGTCTTTCCAACTTCTGATGGCCTCTTCTATTTCTTTATTCAAGGATTTGAAGTTCTTGTCTTACAGGTCTTTCACTTGCTTGGTTAGAGTTACCCCCAGGTATTTTATATTGTTTGTGGATATTGTGAAGGGTGGTGTTTCCCTAATTTCTTTTTCAGCCCATTTATTTTTTGTGTAAAGAAGGGCTTCTGATGTTTTTTTTAATTATTTTTTAATCCAGCCACCATGCTGAAGGTGTTTACCAGCTGTAAGAGTTCTGTGGTGGAATTTTTGGGGTTGCTTATGTATACTATATCAATGGAACCAAATTTAAGACCCAGAAATGAACCCACACACCTATGGACACTTATTTTTTCACAGTGAAGCCAAAACCATACAATGGAAAAAGGACAGCATCTTCAACAAATGGTGCTGGTAAACTCTATGTCCAAATGTAAAAGAATGAAATTAGACACATACTTATCACCTTGTACAAAACTTAAATCCAACTGGATCAAAGACCTTAACATAAGGCTGGACACACAATCTACTAGAATAGAAAGTGGGGAAAACCCTGAAACTCATTGGCACAGGTGACAACTTCCTGAACAGAATACTAACAGCTCAGGCTCTAAGACCAACAATCAATAAATGGGACCTCATGAAACTGAAAAGCTTCTGTAAGGCAAAAGACACTGTCATTCAAACAAAATGGCAGCCTACAGATTGGGAAAAATCTTCACCAACGCCACATCTGACAGAGGGCTAATATCCATAATTTACAAAGAACTCAAGAAACTAAATGCCAGGAAACCAAATAATCCAATCAAAAATGGGGAACAGAGCTAAACAGAGAAATCACAAAGGAGGAATTCCTAATGGCTGAGAAACACTTGAAGAAATGCTCAGCATCCTTAATCATCAGAGAAATGCAAATCAAGATGACTCTGAGATTCCATCTCCCACCTGTCAGAATGGCTAAGATCATAAACTCAAATGACAGCACATGATGGTGAGGTTGTGGAGAAAGGGGAACCCTCCTCCATTGCTGGTGGGGGTGCAGGCTTGTGCAACCACTATGGAGGTCTGTCTGGTGATATCTTAGAAAACTTGGAATAGCTCTACCTCAAGATCCAGCCATATCACTTCTGGGTATACATCCAAATGATTCCCCACCGAATCAGAAGGAAGTTTCCTCATCTCTGTTCATAGCAGCCTTATTTGTAAGAGCTAGAAACTGGAAACAACCCAGATGTCCCTGAACCGAAGAATGGATTAAAAAACTGTGGTACATCTACACAATGGAATATTACTCAGCTATCAGAAAGAACGAAATCATGCAATTTGCAGCCAAATGGATGCAACTAGAGAAGCTCATCCTAAATGAGCTAACCCAGACCCAGAAGGATGCACATGGCATCTATTCACTTATAGTAGGATTTTAGCCATATAGTACAGGATAACTATACTACAACGAATGCACCAAAGGGAACAGAAACATAGATTTTATTTCCTATCAATGAGACACTTTGCCCTAGTGGTGCTGCCTTGTAGGCCCCCAGTGTATGAGGAGGCTCTTGGCCCTCATATGACTGCTGAACTGGGGTGGGGGACTGTTATGTTGGGACACTTCACTCCAGAGGAGTGGGATGGAAGGTTTAGGGGGTAGAGGGTGGGAGGGTGGGACTGGGAGGGGTGGAAAGAGGACACTACAATGGAGATGTAACCTGAAGTAATAAATAAATAATTTTTTTTTAAAAAGAACTCTGAATTTTGCTGATCTCAACACAAACATACATGAAAAGAAATAGGTCAGATTCTATTCATTTTTTGAAATATAATCACAATGTTTCTGAAATGCCATTGTTATTTTAATAATAGCCTGAAATATATTCTGTTTTCAAATAATTTACAGATATTAATCTGTTTACATTTAATGAAATGTAATCAAATAAAAAGATATTTTTAAGTGAATAATATACAATATACAAGAGAGATTCTATGGGAAAACTGTATAGAATGCAAACTTTTAAAACTTTACGTAAATATACAGATAGATTATTTCTTTAAACAATTTAACCAATAATTATTCCAATATTTGCTGGTGCCCTCTCATTCCACATTCGAGAAATTTAAGAGTAGTACTTTAATGTAAATGTGTGTCAAATGAATTGCTAAATGAGTTAATTAAATAGCATTCTTGTATATGTCACAGCATAAATAAACATGAAATAAATATTTCAACCTACTATTAATCTGTAGAGAACTCAGCCATAACACTATGGCTGGTTAAAAGCTGCTTTCTTGCTCCCAAGTTGTTGTCTGTGTACAAGTATGTTGATAATATATTACATTTAACCTTTATCAGTTGTGTCTAACTTTCTGACAGCTCAACAGAGATGATTTTCAACACATTTCTTAATACAGAATTCTAAAATAAAGTACATAAAGATAAAATAAGGTTATAATGGAGAGATGCTAAGAGAACTTTCTTTGTAATCATATAAACTGAGTTTTAATATCTATGTTAAAATATGGGCATGACCATACATGTGCTGGTAGTCCCAGTACTGTCAGGAACAGATATAGAAGCATTGCTGGACCTGGTTTTGGCCAGTCTAGTTTCTATTAAATTAAGAATCCCCTCATTAAAAATAGTGTAGAGATCTATGCAGAAGGACATCTGAATTCTCTTGTCTCTATGAGACTACAAACATGCACTTTCATATGCACACATTTATACACCACACATGTGCATGCTCATATGTGCATGCATAAACACACACAAAGACACACCAAAATCATAATGTTTTAGGCTATGATTTTTTGTTGGACCACATTCCTATCTATGCTATGGCAGTTGTGGCTCTTAGGGACTTCTTGAACATGGCTATAATTTAAATACAATAGAATTGTGTAATAAGTGTCTGGTTTTATCTAAAATACCGTACCTTTTGAAACATCAGTAAAAATTTTATGACAGTTTGAAACAGAGAAAATAATCACATTGAATTTATTCAGAATTGTGTAATAAGTGTCTGATTTTATATGAAATATAGTGCCTTATGGAGCATTAGGAAATAATTTATGACAGTTTGAAACACAGCAAAGGAAGCACATTGAATTTATTCAGACTGCCTCTCTGGAGCATTTTATTTATTTATTTATTTATTTACTTACTTACTTACTTACTTACTTACAGTTCAGACAGTTTCTCTTTATTCAAACAGGTTCTCTCTTAACTTTATTATTTCCTCATAGCCTATATGCCCAACAAAATCTTCAAACACTATAAAAATTGCAATGTGATTACATTCTATTTCTCTTTAAGTAAATAGTTACAATGCATATAAGTGGAAAACAGCATGTTCTCCAATGCCCTTGCATTATTTCTTTCTGTTTATTTACTACTTCAAGTTACATCTCCATCATAGTGTCCTCTTTCCAACCCTCCCGATTCCAACCTCCTACCCTCTTCTACCTCTCCCACCCATCCCACTCCTCCAATGTGATGTGTCTCTACATATCAGCCCCTCTCAGTTCAACAATCATATGAGGGTTATGAGCTTCCTCTTGCACTGGGGGCCTACATGGTAGGCCCCCTAGAGCAAATTGTCCCATTAATAGGTAACAAAGTCTATGATCCTGATCCTTTCAGTGTGTTGGTTGTAGGATAGTTATCCTGTACTATATGGCTAAAATCCAATTATGAGTAGATGCCATGTGCATCTTTCTGAGTCTGGGTTAGCTCACTCTGAATGAGCTTTTCTTGTACCATCCATTTGGTTGCAAACAGCAGGATATAATTTATAAATAACTCAAGATATTAAACACCAAGAAAACAAGTAAGCCAATCAAAAAATGGGAAACAGAGCTAAACTGAGAATTCACAAAGGAGGAATCTCTAATGACAGTGACACATTTGAAGAAATGCTCACATCCTTAATCATCAGAGAAATGCAACTCAAGAAGACTCTGAGATTCCATCTCACATTTGTGAGTATGGCTAAGATCAAAAACTCAAATGATAGCACATGTTGTTGAGGTTGTGAAGAAAGGGGAACACTCCTCCATTGCTGGTGGGAGTGCAAACTATACAACCACTATGGAAATCAGTTTGGCGATATCTGGGTATAATCCTACCTCATGACCCAGCCATACCACTTCTGGGTATCTACCCAAACGATTTCTCACCAAACCACCAGGACATATCCTCACCTATGTTCATAGCAGCCTTGTTTGTAATAGCTAGAGACTGGAAACAACCTAGATGTCTCTCAACTGATGAATGGATAAAAAAAAAAATGTGGTACATTTACACAATGAAATACTACTTAGCTATTGTTCTGCCCAGTTCTCAAGACCCCAAAGACCACCCAGGAGCCAACTCCAATATAAATACATGAGGGTTGTTTATTCCAGCTCAGAGCTTGGACTCTCCATACTCACTGACACAGCAGTTTGAGTTGAGAGCCCCCCAGATCCAAAAGTACGGTTTATATAGAGACTCAGACAAAGAAGCAGATTCTTTACCATATGATTGGATGACATTTGGGTAACTATCATGTCCATTTCTGATTGGCTCGTTGTTACTGACTAACCAGCTGAGGTCAGCTTGACCATCAGAAAGTTTGTTTAGACTTTTTGGGTGCTTTCTCAGAGTGAGCTGTCTGGTGATAATTAGGGAACACCTCTGGAATACAAGGTCAGGTACATTTTGTTGTTGTTCTGGAACTGGAGGTCAGTTCTGAGTCAAACTTAATACAAAATGGAATCTGGAATCTTTTTTCAAGATGGATGCAGTCAGGTTCCACACTATCAGAAATAAGGAAATTCTGGAGCATTTTATAAACACATTCAAGTTCCCCAAAGATCATCATATCTTTTTCACGGAGTTACTTGTCAAATGTGATACTTGTACTTGTGTATAAATGGTAATCCAAGCATCCTAATTAATTTTCTTAACATTTAAACTAGAAAGAAAAGGGATACATGCCTCTAAGATATAATTTCAAATAAGGAAATAAACTGAGGCATCAGGATTTAAGTTATGTTTTTTATTGGGCAAACTGATTGAGCAATAAGCTAAGAGGGTAAATGGTAGTGGAACTGAACTAATATTCTTTGGGAGAATAGTGAAATCATCCCTTTCTCTGAAAGGAAAAAAAATTCTAATAACAACAATGGTGATATAAATTGACCATGCATTGCAGGTTCCAGAAAGCAGTGCTGCTATGCTGACATGTATATTTTTGCTCAGGGAGACATGTTCTTTCAATATGATTCTCATTGAGATTAGATTACACAGTGCACAAAGTTTCTCAACAATTTTGACTTTAGAACTGAGAGGGGCTGATATGTAGGAATAATCCACATTGGAGGAGTCAGATGGGTTGGAGAGGGAGGAAAAGGTGGGAGGGTGGAACTGGGAGGGGTGAAAACAGGGCACGGATGGAGATGTAACTTGAAGTAATAAATAAACCTTAAAAAAAAACCCTAAAAAACTATGAAGTCCCCCTTAAAGACAGGTAGAACTCAACAACTCAATACTAAGAAAACACATAATCTGATAAAATTGTGTGAAACTCATGAGTAGATATTTGTAGTATATTAAGGTGACTGAGAAATACATGAAAAATGTTCAACAATTTAGTTTTCAAGGAAAAAGATATTACAATACCTTGTGGTGTTACAAGTTTCCTGTTAAAATGACTACTATCTGAAGGATGAAAGGCAGTGCATGGGTGGGTGGTGGAATTGTGTAGAGACAGTCTGTCAGATAAGAACATATTTTGCTCTTCTAGAGACCTAAGTTCAGTTTCGACTACCCATTTAAGATTGCTCATAATTAACATTGTTATAGATGCAGGTAGATATTAATGCTTCTGGTCTCTCTTTGAAGTATCACTCAAGTACACATAATCTCACACAAGTATGAAGGCATGCACATAATATAACTTAAAAAATAACCAGAGGTGTTGGAAAGATGACTCAGCAAATAAGATACTAACTGTGCAAACTTTGTGACCTTAGGAACTCATAGAAATGTAGAAGGGCAGAATCAACTCCAGAAAATTGTCTTCTGACTACCACTTGCATGACACAAACATCATAAAAACATTAATAATGCTTTCTTAAATTTAAAATTAGTAGAGGCGGGGCATATCAGGCAAAAGAACAGGTGAGTGACCCACTTGCCATTTGAAGGACCCTAATAGCTCGACTTGGTTCATGAACACATATTTGACCACTACCCTTCCCACATACCCACCAGTTCTGTGTCTTGGTGCCTGCCCTCAATTCTATCTGACTCCTGCTGCCCAAATTTCAACCACATCAGTTAGAAGAACTTGTGAGTGTCCTGTCTAACAGGTGAATTGCTTCTCCATCTAGACTAGGTTACCAATGACACATTCTATTTCCATTTTCTTCTTTTTTATTATAATTTTTATTTATTACATCAAGTTACATCTCTATCATAGTGCCCTCTTTCCACCCCTCCTGGTTCCACCCTCCCACCCTCTCCTCTCTCTTTCATCCATCCCACTCCTCAGATGTGGAATGTCTCTACATATCAGCCCCTCTCATTTCAACAGTCATATGAAGGCTAAGAGCTTCCTCTTAACACTGGGGGCTAGTCTAGTGATATCTTAGAAAAGTTGGAATAGCCCTATCTCAAGACCCAACAGTACCAATTCTACTTATTCACCCAAACGATTCCTCACCAAACCACAATGACATATCCTCATCTATGTTCATAGAAGCCTTATTTGTAATAGCTAGAAAATGGAAACAACCCAGATGTCCCTCAACTGATGAATGAATAAAAAATTGTGGTACAATTACACAATGGCATACTACTCAGCTATCAGAAACAAGGAAATCATGCAATTTGCAACCAAATGGATGGAACTAGAAAAGCTCATCCTGAGTGAGCTAACCCATACTCAGAAAGATGCACATGGCATCTATTTACTTATAATCAGATTTTAGCCATATAGTACAGGATAACTATCCTACAACCAACACACCAAAAAGATCAGGAACATAGATTTTCTTACCTATCAAGGGGACTATTGCCACTTTCTGTTGACTTCATTGTTTATATTTTTTGAGAAGTGAAAATGTTCTATTAACTTACTTATTTATTCATTTATTTATTTGCTTAGAAACAAAGTCTTACTATTATGTGCTATAAATAGATAGATGGTAGATGATAGACAGACAGACAGACAGACAGACAGACAGATAGATAGATAGATAGATAGATAGATAGATAGATAATAGATATATGCTCTTCAAAAACCTCAGAGACTTACAGAATATGGCATTTAAAGATTGTGGGTTTTGTTGTTGTTTATTTATTACTTCAAGTTCCATAACAGTGTCCTCATTCCACTCCTCCCGGTTCCACCCTCCCACCCTCTCCTCCCTCTCCCACCCTTCCCACTCCCCACTCCTCCGATGTGGAGTGTCCCTACATATTAGCCCCTCTCAGCTCAACAGTCATATATGGGCTAAGAGCATCGTGTTGCACTGGGGACCAACATGGTGGCACTCCCATTTAAGACTTTTTTTTTTTCACAATGAGACAAGTCAGCTCATGGCAGCATCCCATTCGCTCTTGGAAGATGATGAACATTGAAGAACCTCGATTAGGGGATGGCTTCAAATGTGCCAAGCTAGTCAATTAGCAAAGAAATGTCCTTGCTCCCTCTACAGATAGAATGCTGTCCAAAATGGGCAAAAAATGGGTGCAAAGAAGTTGTTTTCTGAATTTTGTCAAGACAAAGTAAGCAGCCCTTCATAATTCCTGTTTCATAAATATGCCTGTCATATATACTGGGCCAGAAGGATGAAGATGATACTCCAGCATTATAAAGAAATTCCAGGGGTGTCAAGGACCAGCCTTGTTACAGAGCACAGGGTTTTAGGATGGGACACAGAGCCAGCAATCTTTCAGGTCTGGCCTGCTCCAGGGGCTGATGGCCCTGGCTGCAAGAGCTGATGACCCTTGCAGGAAAATGGCCCTTGCAAGTTGCTAGTTATGGGAGAGATAGAGATAGAGATAGAGAGACAGAGACAGAGAGAGAGAGAGAGAGAGAGAGAGAGAGGCCTCTGCCTTTTTTGTAGAACAGAGTAAGCCCTTTGCTGCTGCTGATCCATTGACCACCAGAGTTAAAATGACCAACTTTTTTCCTTTGGTTGGGGCTGTGAGCTGAGGAGGCTATAAAAAACAGCCCTTGTTTTGTAAATGACCGCAAGCACTTGGCCTATTAGCCAGCAGGCCACCCACTGAGTGTTCAGAGGAGTAAAGTACTTTTTGACTAATTTGTCTCAGAAATTGATGGTGGAACTCCAAGAGTTTTACCTGATCCATGAGTTAATATGATGATAATAAGAAAGGGATGAGAACAGAGGGACTCTCACACGCACTCACACGAGAAAGAGGAAATTGGATGAAGCTAGGATGCAACGACAATTTTAATGTGGTGACCATTCTTGTTACACCCTGAGTGAGGGGTTTCTATATCAAAGAATTACCTCATGGTTAAAAGGCATTTTTCACAAGTACAGATAAAACCATTGGAATAGGAGAGCACTTAACAATCACACATTTTAGTACTCAATTAAATTTGCTTTTCTAAACACAAGTTAAGTTTAAGACGACAGAATATTATGTCAAACCTGACAAGGTATAAGGAATTACAACAAAACAGTTTGTATATTTGGTCATTAAGATTTGTACTTAATTTAGGCATTTCTTGGTAACCTCATTATCTCGTGAGTTTTGGGGGAGTATAGGGTCCTTAATTGGTTTTATGGCACACCTGGAGTTTGGTCTTATTCTCTCTAGGGTGAAAACTTATCTGAGGTCATAAATCTGTCTCAGGCCTGTCCCCTAATGAGATACCCAATGTTTGGGAAGAGGATTTACTACATACAGCTGTATGTTTTCTATCAACTATCTAACTTCTTAACTTCTACAATTGTTTGGACTGAGTCAGGCAGTTTGTAAAACTCTTATCAGGAATCATACTATCACCTTTATTGGACTCTGTGTGAAGTCTGGCCAAACAAGAAGAGTGGCAATTAGCAGTGAGGGAATCTTCACTCCATGTCAGTAATAACAGGTGAAAGGAAAAGCTGAGTGTTAGCAAGAAGCTACTCTGGGGTGCCTCTTTAGCGTAGACTTTGCAAAACGCCAGATAGCTTTTTAGGAAGCTTACATGTTTATAGAACCCCTTTCTTAGAGAGCTTCTGACACTGCTTGAACACTGCGTGTTAAAGGCCTAAGAACAGCAGATAGACATGAAGGAAGGAGCCTCAAGAGCATTTGGCTCCTGACATAAGGACTGTGCAGACATTCAGTAGTCTATAAATTCTATATTATTGGAGTTACTTGCCTCCACTTCCTGCACACTCAGATAATATTTAGTCCTTCTCAAGTCTCAGATGGGGTAGAAGACTATGTAGTCATGGACTTACCATAAATCTTAATTTGTTTAGGATTTAAGAAGATGTTATAGGTCTAAGAAGAGTTTTTAGGATTGTAATTCAAGTTAGGATAGAAATTGAATTAGGTACAAAATTTTGAACACACCATGATAGGATAGATAATAGAATAACTTCCTAAAGTTGTCAAATACATATGGATTGGATATTGTGAATATATATCACACTTTACATTTTTCTTAATTGTCTGATAATTGTTATTAGTGTATACTATGTATTATTGAAAGAAAAAGAGTCTTTTATTGGACTTAAAGTTGGAAATGTTGGCATACAGTTATTGTGCACTGTGTAAAGCTTACCTTTGTATTATCCAAATGCTGATTTCTCTGTCTCACTATCAGGATTCTTTTCAGACATGGCTTTGTAATGTTTATTTTAAGAATCTCCTGTCCTAATTTTCTGTAAACATTGCTCCTCAATTATTCTCTGCTTTTCCTATAAAGCTTGCCAGTCAATATTGAGAGAATAGATAGAAAGAATAGGATGGGACATCCAGTTCCAGAGAACGGAGGAGAAAGAGAGAGGAAATGGAGGATTGAACATGAGAAGGAGTCCAGGAAGCAACAGGCGAAAGAGCTGGGGCAGTAGACAACAAAAAAACTTCAGTATTATGCGGATTTTGCCTAGGAGAAAGCCAGATAGCTTGGGAAATTAAGATAGAGTAATAATTGGTCAGTAAATTAAAAACCAATATGATCAAGTTCTATCAATATGTTAATACTATTATGAAATATGGAATAGTACAGGTGGAAGAAAAATTAATTTTTACTTAACATTCCTATGTCTGTAACAAAATTTTTAGAAAGTTCAAGTTAGTTTCAAACCCTAACACTCCCAATCTGTTTTGCATCTGTTTTGAGAGTGATATTTTGAATTTCACTAACCATACATAATACTGTCAAAACACAATTGAAAACCAAAGTCTTCTTTGTAGTGATTTTGCTGATTCATTCTTAAGTGAATATCACTGAACATGAATATTTGTTGACGTATTGAGGAGAATAAGATAATAAAATTTTCCTTACAGAGTGAATGAAAAATTTAAGTCCCACATGCTGTCCTATGGCCACACATAGTAGGAGAAGATGAATCTCTTACTAACAGAGTTAAATTGATGCATTCCCCAATAGAAAGAAATTAGATGGAAGATGAAAATAAAAATGAATATGATATGTGGGAATTTTTGGATGTGGGGACATTTGTTTGATTTTTATGAAGTACTTTCAAACTTTTTTATTGTTGGGAAGTTTTATAATGAAGAGTTTAAAAGCAGGAAATATAAGGCATAGAGATTTAAAGTGAAGTTATAGTTCTAGAGATAAATGAAGTATAAAAAATGAATAAGAACATGTTACCATTCTCATGAATAAAATCCTCAAAATGTGTGCAATAAAAGAATGGAAGAAGTGAGCTGGTGTATAAGCAAGAACTGAACTGAATATGGAGGGATTAGGGGAGGATGAAGTGAGCTCTGCTGGACAAAGTATTGGTAAAATATGTATGAATCACTCTTCCCAGGATTCTGTTCAACAATGGTTTTTAGAAGGCAAGTATATCGAAGCTGGCCAGTGCCACAAAAATATGCTTCTTCCTTATACACTGGAGGGGTGGGTTGGGTGGGAGAGTGGGTAGAGGGTGGCAGGGTGGGACCAGAAGTGGTGGAGGGAGGGGATGGTAATGGAGATGTAACTAAAGTAATAAATAAATGTTAAAAAAAAGAAATTGCCTTGGATAACTTATAGTCATGAACCATATGACAGTTTCTTCCAGATCTTGTACATTTCACAATAAACTTTTCCCTGAATTATTATTATTATTATGACTTGACCTTTCATAGCCAAAGCAATGAACATTTTACATTTTTTCTTCTTTTTTGATTTTTTGAGACAGGGTTTCTCTGTGTTGCCCTGGCTGTCCTGGACTCACTTATTAAACCAGGCTGGCCTTGACTTTGAACTCACAGAGATCACCTGCCTCTACCTCCTGAGTGCTGGGATTAACGGCGTGTGCCACCATGCCTGGCTCATTTTACATTTTTATTCTCCTATAATTGTTTGTCCAAATACAATTAAATTGGGATCATTTTCTTCTATGTCCCCAGTAGTTTTAATACATTCATTAAAAGGTTCTAGTATGGTCCTACTAGGTGGAGGAAAAGGTATAATATGCCTTAAAATAAACCCCAAACTGCTCAGAGTTTCAGCAGATATTACTTACTGAAACTATACAGTCAAAGGGGATTAAATCACAAGTCCACTTACAGTATTGAAGCTGCTTAGTTACACAAGTGAGTATACATGCCTTCAGAAGTTTCTGATTCAGTATGGACAGAATGAAACCATGTATGGCAGATGAACTAAGTGTGAAAGCTGACACTGCATGAAGGTGTACACAACACTGTATGAAGGTCATTTTCCAAATGAACTTAGACAACGGTACAACTTCTACCTAGTACGAGAAACTGGTAGGGTTTTACTGAACGAAACACAGTTATTCACTTCTAGTATTCTGTGTACATACACCTACTAGAGCAGTGGTTCTGAACTCACCACAGGTATCCACTTCTAGTATTCTATGTACACTACTAGAGCAGTGGTGCTCAACCTTTCCAGTGCTGTGAAGTTTTAATACAGCTCCTCATGTTGTGGTGACCCCCAACCATAAAATCATTTTGTTGCTACTTCATAACTGAAACTTTGCTACTGTTATGAATCATAATGTAAATAGCTGATCTGCAGGGTATCTGATATGTGACCCCTGTGAAAGGGTCATTTGACCCCCACAGTGGTCATGACCTACACGTTGAGAACCTCTGAACTAGAGACTGAATTTTCTACAACATGTATAAAGTCAGTTTTAATCTTCTAAGTTTGACTTCTGATAGAGGGATAATTACATATTTACCACAAACATTTTCATTCATTTAACACATAAAAATGTTAGAAAAATCTAAATCAACAGAAATTAATGTCAATTATCACAGAATAATTTTGATCAAATAAAAGACAAAAAATAAACCACAAAAAAAAGGTATAGATCTTGTCCTTAAAGGTCTAATATAGCCTTTTGGAATTAAGGACTGGCATTTACAAAAGCTGGAGATTCAATTAAAATTTGTGTAGCAATTTGATCTAATATTACTCTATTCAGTGCTGACCTCAATCTTTGTAAAAAGTCAGTCAAATATTCATTTGAACCCTGGGTCATCTTTCTAAATGATTTACCTTGTCCCAAGTATTTGAGGCTTTATGGCATTTTTAAGGATAGCATCAACAAGGGTAATCTATACTCTTAATTCAAAATACAGACCTTCACCTAGTAACTGGTCCTTACCAATATCAACATCAAATCTCTCCAATATTTTGGAGTTATATAATTCCGGATGGCCCAGTTACTAAATATCTGTTTGACATATGGTGAGTGTAACCATAACTCATTGCAGGTTCTTTAATGTCGCGTCCCCCTCGACCAGCAAGGATGACGCAACTCACAAAAGCTCTTCTCCAGCAGTTTATTCAGGTCCCTTGAAAACAGTCTTCCGAATGCCCGGGCAAACCCAACCCACAGGCTAAATACTATATGAACAGCCAATCAAGTAAAGCCACGTGGTGCTATCTTAGAGGCCCACGTATGAGGAAGCAAGCCAGATCAGCGGTCTTAGCCAAATATGGACTTGTTTACCACTGAGAGCGCTCACCGTCGGGCTGGTGGAAGGCGGAAACCGGCGCCATTTTTAGGGCGCGGCACATCGCAGCTCTCTACAGTTCCCCCTTTTTTATTTTTTCTCAAGTTGGTAGAAGTCCCTGGAAAGGCTACATAATCCCCCTATCTGGGGATCTCACGGTGGGCCTGAGCCTGTAGGAGGGCGGTGCTCAAACTCTTACCCATCTCTGGGTCAGCCTCCCCACTCGGGACTGCCCTGTCTTAGGTGGCTGAGACTTACCCGTCTACTCCGTCATTGACTTGCCAGACCCTAATATCCGTGGAACGAATACCTCAGTGGGCAGGGACTATGCTCAGTGAAGATTTAAGGCTTCACAGCAGCGAGCCATGTCTGAGGGGACTGGCCCGCCTCAATGGCGACAAGGGCCTGTATAATCATGGCTGCATTACGCTTTTGTGTGGCTCTCATTTTGTAGATGCACCATAGGCAAACCAGACAGGCTAGTATCATCAGTATCGCCAAAGAGCCTACGCCCGCCCACTCCTTAAGATGATCCATAGCTGTCTGTATCCAGGAAGTCAAGCCAGTAGCCAGGCTCAGATCCACCCGAGTGGAATTGATGTGGACAATTGTCGCTTTCAGCTCTCTCATCAAATTTTCAAATTCAGCCGACCAATCCTGTAAGAGGAACTTTGACAATTGTCTAGACAAATTAGCAGCCTTTGTAAAATTTTGATACAGCACGGAAGTAACACACAAACCTTGCATTTTCCACTCACACCCCAATTGTGCTAGTTGCCAAAGAGAATCAATCTGTTCTTGTATTAAATCTATGCGTTGATTAACTATCATAAGGCCTCCTTTGAGATGAGAATTCATAGAGGTCTGAGTATCCACTGCCTGTGCCACAGTGGCTGAGATGTTATTCAGGGCATTGGCAGTCTGTATAGAACTAGACAAGGCAATAGCTGAGGCAGTAGCTCCCACAGCAGCAATAGTGATGGCAGTAACAATAGCTGCAGTGATGCCAAAATCTCTTTTAAACCTGAATAGCATCATGGTATTAGGAGCCTCTACAGGAACTGGTACATATCGAGGCATTCTAGTCACCACAGCCACAGGAAAGGCTGTGGCATTCCAGCACAGGGCATAAAAACATGTGCCCGGAGTGCATACTAACTTTTCTTCACCCAAGGATGCACTCCCATTACTTACAATCCACAGAAAAGGAGGCCAGAGACATACTGGCGAAGCTGAAAAGGTCTTATTGCGGTAAGAATGAAACAAAGATTTCCAAGTACCAGAGCCACTACCGCTAGAAAAATCCAATTTGGTAGCAGACCCTAGGGAAAAATTACCTCTTTGATAAACTCCTCCCCCAAGCATAATGACAGGTCCCAAGTCCATGCAACTTCCATTTACTCCACACAAAAGCCACAAATCAAAAGGATTGGTGGCAGTCTGCTGAGGATCCCTAGTAGATATATCAAGCATTCCTGTACAAGACTTATTCACTATATTACTAATCATGGGGCTAAAGGAAAAATAATCTTGTTGAACCCAAACTGCTCTGCGCTCATGACATCCAGTCCAGGGAAAAGGTCCTTCCTCTCCTGTGGATCCTCTACAAAAAGGTGCCCAGCGTGGCTGTCTGGGGGGGTCCCGGTCAGAGAATCGTGTGGGCCACCATCCTTCAAGGTGAGAACCGTTGCCTGAAAACAAACCACCACCCCTACCCCCAAACCTCAGCTGTGGTAAAAAAAAATCTGCTGACTGCTGAGACAATTTAATGCATTTTGTATCATCTGACCTATTGAAGCTCATTAGAAAGCACAGACTACCCTTCAAGCTGACATTTCTATTACCTTCTATAGGGCTTTTCTGATCATCAAAGGGAAGGTAGGGTAAGCCTAGGCTTCTATTGCTGCTAAATAAGGGTGGAAACACAGTTGCATCATGTCTGACCGGCATTGGCTTTGGGAATATCGACAGGATCCCCCATCTCAGCTTGGTCATTCCTGACATACTCACTGATACTATCACCAGGATCCTTAGGAAGGTCTTCATGAGGAATCTTCCTCACAAGGCATTCAGGCACCCACACTGGATCTTGTTGATCCTGAGGAAAAACACAAAGAGACCCTCTCGCCCATGTTAGCACGGGGTCAGGCCCCCGCCAAGAGCCTGTCAAAATATCCTTCCACTTCACCATGCTTTTAGGTGGACCATGGGAATCCTGATGTCTGTCCGCTGCTGAGCGGCCTTGAGCATCCCACTTGAAAAAGTTTAAAGTAAATAAGGCTAAAGATATTCTCTCTTTGGGGGTACGGCCTTGGCCTATTCCCCCTTTCTGTTTTTGCAAGCATTCTTTCAAGGTGCGATGAGCACGCTCCACAATTCCTTGTCCTTGAGGATTGTATGGTAATCCGTGATTAAGCTGTACCTCCATCTGGTTGCAGAAGGAGAAAAAGGACTGAGCCGTATAGTCTGGTCCATTGTCCGTTTTCAGCTGCTGAGGTTTTCCCCATGCAGCCCAGGCTTCTAAGCAATGCCCTATGACATTGCGAGCCTTTTCTCCACTCAGAGGTGTAGCATGTATGATACCTGAGCAGGTATCCACAGATACATGAATATATTTTAAGGTTCCAAACTCTGAAATGTGGGTAACGTCCATTTGCCAGATTTTGAGTGGCATCAACCCTCTAGGGTTCACTCCCACACTGGGAGGATGATGATGAATCACACACTGAGGACAGTCCAAAACTACTTGTCTAGCATCTGCTCTAGACAAATGGAATTTCTGCTGTAGAGTTTTTGCATTTACATGAAATAATTGGTGAAACTATCTGGCTTGATCCAGGAATGAGCTCCAAAAAATGCATTCCATCCTGGTCCATTGATCAACTTTATCATTACCCTCACTTAATGGTCCAGGTAATCCTGTATGTGCTCTGATATGTTGAATATAAAAAAACCTTTTTCTCTGCCAGATTAAAACTTGTAACTCTTGTAATAAGGCACATACAGTACTACTATTCTTAATAGGACCTGCTAATTCTAATACTTTCACTGCGTTGACCACATAAACTGAATCTGAGATCAAATTGAATGCAAATTGACATCTTTTAAACACCTCAATTACTATTTTCAACTCTACTATTTCAGGGGAGCCCGGTTGAAATTGACATAACACGGGCTCTTGTCTTTCTATCAAATAGGCTCCGCAGCCTGTCTTTGAGCCATCAGTAAATACATTTGGTGACCCTTGAAGTGGTACTGCTGAAGTAACCTTAGGGAATATCACTGGGTGCTCCTTAAAAAATGATAGCAATGGATGCTTAGGATAATGGTTATCAATCGCTCCTTCAAAGCTACATTGCAATATTGCCCAGTCATCTACAGTGCCACACAAAATCTTAATTTGATGACTGGAATAGGGCACTATTATACTGGCAGGAGCAACTCCAAAAGACTGCAAACATTGTTGGATACCATTCAAGGCTAAAGCAGCAACTGCAGTGGGATAATGTTCTATGGATTTCTTTGGAGAAATCTTTGAATAGGTCCATAATAATGGTCCGTCCTGTCATAACAATCCTGTAGGTTGACCATAGGTGGCAAATATGCACAATGCAATGGGCTGTCCTTCCTGCCATCTCTTTAGGAAGGCACTCTGTAACGTTTCTTCCACTTTACATAAAGCTTTTCTTGCTTCTTCTGTAAATTGCCTAGGAGAATTAAGTGCTGAATCACCTTTCAAAATATCATATAGGGGTCGTACTTCATAATTTGGTAGCTTTAAATAGCCTCTCACCCAATTGATATCTCCTAACAACCTTTGAAAATCATTTAAAGTCTTTAAATTATCTTTTCTTATCTCAATCTTTTGAGGTATTATCTTTTCAGGTCCAACCTTCGCTCCTAAATAATCAACCACATTTTCCTTTTGAACCTTATCAGGAGCAATAAACATCCTTTTCTTTTTTAATAATTGAACTAATTCTTCATAGGCCCGATCTAACATTTGTTCACTCTTAGCTGCCAGTAAGATATCATCCATATAATGAACACATCTTAAATCTGGAAAATTCTTTCTCAAGGGAGCAATGGCTTCCCCCACATACAGTTGGCACATAGTGGGGCTGTTTGCCATGCCCTGGGGTAATACTACCCATTCAAATCGCTGATCAAGTTCCTCATGGTTACATGATGGAACAGTAAATGCAAATCTCTCACTATCTTTGGCACATAAAGGTATGGAGAAAAAACAATCTCTTATATCTATAACTATAATGGGCCATGAGGCTGGCAAAGATGATAAAAGCGGCAAGCCGTGTTGCACTGGGCCCATGATCTGCATGTGTTGATTTATGGCACGCAGGTCATGCAATAATCTCCATTTTCCAGATTTATTTTTAATGACAAAGATAGGTGTATTCCAGGGAGATATAGATGGTTTTATATGCTTTAAAGACATCTGTTCATCCACCAACTCTTTGGCTGCATTCAATTTTACAGAGGAAAGTGGCCACTGAGGAACCCATACTGGATCCTCCGTCTCCCAAGTTACGGGAATGCCCTCCTCAGTGGCCCCTAGGAAAAACCCAGGCCCTGTCTCTTTTGTCTTTGCTGCATAGATATGGGACTTTTCTGCCCCTGCAAATATTTTCCTATTCCAAAACCTGGAGCATATCCCATATCTTGCATCATACATTGGGCTGAATCAGAATAGTCATTACTCAATTTAAATCCCATATCCTTTAAAAGGTCTTTTCCCCAAAGGGAGATAGGGAGCTCAAGTACATATGGCTGCATTTCTCCTGAGTGGTTTTCTTGGTCATGCCACTTTAATAATCTTGCACTCATATCTGGAGTCTTAGCATAACCCAGGCCTTGAAGTGTTTGAGAAGAGGCCTGTACGGGCCAACCTGAAGGCCAGTCTTTCTTTGCTATGATACTCCTATCAGCCCCAGTATCCAAAAGGCCCAGGATCTTTTTACCCTCAACTTTTAACTCCAAGATGGGGCGTTGGTCCAAATCCAAGGAGAAAAAAGTCAGATCCGTGCCCGTGGACGCAAAATCATCTTTTCCTCTCTCTCTATCCTTTGCCGTATAGCGATCATGTAAGCTTGGCAACATGATCAACTGAGCAATTCTATCTCCAGGAGAGATAGCCGTTATACCACGAGGGGAGGCTACCATGATCTTAACCACTCCTGTATAATCTGGATCTATAACCCCAGGATGGACAATAAGTCCTCTCAAGGCTGATGATGACCTCCCTAACAGCAAACCAACTGTACCAGGTTCAAGGGGTCCTTTAAAATCTGTTTCAATTAACTGGACCCCCATTTGGGGCGTTAATACGAGTCTAGTGGTGGAGCAGAGGTCCAATCCTGCTGAGCCTGTAGTGGGTCTCCGCGGTCTCTTGGATGGCGGAGGGTTGGCCATCTCTCTTGATTCTGTTCTTTGTCCTGATTCTCTACTGCCCCATATATTTGTGGGCCCTGAGGTCGTGGGCCCCGCTGTCCGTTTTTTGGACGAGCGCCACCATAACCTTGAGTTAAAGGCTGGCCATGGATGTCTATCACTGAACGGCATTCATTAGCCCAATGGTTCCCTTTTTTACATTTTGGGCATAACCCCGGCCGCCTGGGGCGTTGTACACTTCCTGTACTTTCTGTACTCCTTCCCTAGGGGCACTGTCTTTTAAAGTGTCCCATCTTGCCACACTTAAAACAAACTCCTGAACTTCCTCCACCTTTTCTGGTCAACTGTACTACTGCGGTAGCAAGACTAGCATTAGTTAACGGCCCTCCAAGTTCTCTACACACTTTCATCCAGGCTTCTAGCCCTTTGTTCTTATAAGGGGTGATAGCGGCTCTACACTCTTTGGTACATTGCTCATAGACCAACTGTTTTATTAGTGGCAAGGCAGCATCCGGGTCACCAAAAATCTTCCCTGCTGCTTCCACTATTCGTGCCACAAAGTCTGAAAAGGGCTCCATGGGGCCCTGTAGAATCTTAGTTAAGTTCCCACTCACCTCCCCTTTATTAGGAAGAGATCTCCAAGCCTTGATAGCTATCTTGTTTATTTGCTCATAAACCTGAATAGGATATCCTATCTGCTGGTTGGCAAATCTCCCCTGCCCAAGCAGCATATTTCTATCCCAGGCTGGATTTCCATCTCTCTGATTAATGGCTGCTTGCTCAGTGGCATACTCAATCAAGAAAGCTTTCCAGTCTAAGTATTGCCCTGGACTTAAGCAGGCGCGGACCAGGCCACTCCAATCACTTGGAGTCATACAATGTCTGCTTAATGCTTCCACTTGAGCCATTGTAAAAGAAGCAGTAGTACCATAGGTACAAACCGACTCTGCAAGGGATTTAACTACCTTAAAATCAAGCGGTTCCTCGTACCTGTTCCCTTGTGGGTCTTGGTATACCGGATAGGCAAACTGTAATTCTGTTCTTACTTGTGTCCACATCCCCGGGCAAAAAGATCTACCTACTTTCAGGGACTGAACAGGCTGATCTATCTGAATGGCTTCTGGATATGGAGGGGGAGTTGAAGGCACCGCGGCAATGGCTTTACTTACACCGACCGTCACCAACATGGCTGAAGGCGCCGCGGCAACGGTTTCACTTACACCGACTGCTGCCAACGTGTCTTTCTCTTTTACCCTTTTCTTTTCCCTTTTTCTAATAACAGTCCTCTCCAACTGTTCTATTAGAGCGTGTAGCTCCCCTTCAGAATCCGTGCCCTCTGAGTCCTCAAAATCTCTAAAATCTCTAAAATCTCTAAGATCGGGATAGAGAGGAACCTTCTTTTTGCTTCCCTTTTCACTGTCTGCCTGCTCAAATCTTTTGCCTTTGTTACTTTCCTTTTCACTGTCTACCTGCTCAGATCTTTCCCCTTGCAGCAGTTCCAAGGCTGACTCTCCCTCCTTGATCGTGTTACAGCATCTCTGATCTTCTAAACAACTCCTCACCATTTTCCAAATTGGTCTTACTCCATGCTTCAGAGTACCTTGCTCCCAAGCAAAATCCAAGTCCCTGCCTAATTTGTCCCAGCAGGATACCGTAAGATTCCCGGACACCGCAAACCACGGAGCCACGGAATCGCATTCATTCAAAAATCTCTCTAGGGTAGACTTCTTAATTTTCAAATTCCTAGCTAAAAGTAGCTCCTGAAGAGCCAGAAAAATTGGATGTGACTCAGACAATCCCATGTTTAAAAATTTACTTTCGGTTCGCAGTTTCCCCGCGAAACTTTACCTTTTGTTTGCTATCTCCGCGAAACTTTACCTTGTGTTCGCTATCTCCGGGAAACTTTATTGTCCTAATTTATCCCAGGAACTTACCAGCGCGCTGCCCCTGACTGCAGGAGTTCTGAGTCTTTTTTGGGTCCCCGTACGGGCCACCACTTGTCACGTCCCCCTCGACCAGCAAGGATGACGCAACTCACAAAAGCTCTTCTCCAGCAGTTTATTCAGGTCCCTTGAAAACAGTCTTCCGAATGCCCGGGCAAACCCAACCCACAGGCTAAATACTATATGAACAGCCAATCAAGGAAAGCCATGTGGTGCTATCTTAGAGGCCCACGTATGCGGAAGCAAGCCAGATCAGCGGTCTTAGCCAAATATGGACTTGTTTACCACTGAGAGCGCTCACCGTCGGGCTGGTGGAAGGCAGAAACCGGTGTCATTTTAGGGCGCAGCACATCGCAGCTCCCTACACTTTAAACCTTTTGAAATCCCATGCCACTATAGGTTGCCATTTGTATTCTTGATAACCCTGTGAGTTTCCCTCATTTGTTGCTACATCCATTGAAAAGACTGGGAAAATCATTTAAGTTTCTAAACAAATATAGACTGTCTTGCAGTCTTTTTACAAGGTAGTTTTGTATAATCTGGCCTTCCTTCCTCTGTCTCTATATTATTAGTATCTACTTCAATTTTATTTAAAATATTTGTAAATTTTCTTTTAAGACTTTTCTTCATTTTTCATCTTTTTCCTTTTCTTGCATCATTATCATTTTTGTACCTTTTTCATTCTTAATTATAAACCTTTCTAAATTTTTCACTAAAATTTATTTCCTTTTTTCAATTTTCTCCCTTTGCTTTATCTCTGATATCTTAGAATTTTCCTCAGACTGATTTTTAATTTTTTGTATTTTTCTTCTAAAGCTTTCTTTTTTGATAAGACATAGAAAGACAAAACGATTATTAAGGTAAAATTGAGGATTATTCATATTCAATAATATTTTTTCTCTCTTTTATTTCTATTTTGGAACCATTTATAGGGAATTAGACAAACTCCAAAACTTCTGTGTTGTGGTTTCTCTCCTCTTTATATGCCTTATATCTTTAAATTTAACAATTTTAAATTACTTATCTCTATTTTTATTCAATCATCTTCTCTCTTTAGCTTTTTGCCTGATCAGAAGAAGTTGTGCTCTCTGTCTGTATAGGGCTCCTGCTGCCCATGCTGTAGGTAGCCATGGCCGAGTCTCTCTGGGAGAGGTGTCTTTGCTTTAGAGGAGCTGCCTCACAGATTCCAATCCTTTCTCCACTCAGAAAGTTTTTGGGGCCCCAGGTGTTTGCTTCACTGCCCAGTAAGAGTCAGGATGGTATGAGCCCTTCTCAAAGGGAGTTAGCTATGTCCCTTAGCTAGGAAACTGCATCTGGCTTTGGGAAACTTGCCTGTATTGAAGAGCCAATTGTTCTTTTGTTGTTTTTGTTTGTTTGTTTGTTTAACTCTGCAGGAATCTTCTTAAGAAAAAAACTGCTTCTGCTTTGCTTCTTTGTTTTTGTTTTGTTTTGTTTTCTTGTTGTTGATAGTGTTTTTTTGTTTTTTATGTTTTGTTTTTGCTTTTTTTTTCTTCTGCAGATGACTGTGTGTCTTGGTTTCATTGCAGAGGTCTGTTGGAGTAATGTTAAGCATTCTAAATGTTAATTAATTGGTCCTGATTGCTGTCTGTTACTTTCATTGACTCTGATTTGTTAAATAAAATGGCTAAGGCCTGAGAATGGGCAAAGACATAGAGAGGTGGGACTTCCTGAGACTGAAACAGGAAGCCTTCACTTTAGACAGATGATTAGTGTGTTCCAGCCAGGAGCAGCAGGCAGAAGGAGGCACACACCATGGATAGAAAAAAGAACCTCATTCCACATGGCCAGGAACATCGGCATATCATGGAGAATGGCAGTCCAAGGGAACGTATGTATATATGGGATCATATTTGGGTAATAGAATTAAGAGCTAGCTTAGATGGGCTAGGATTGCACAAATCTGGCCAAGGCTTGTTAAAATCCACATGGTGTCTGTATACTCATTTATAATGCCTGCATAAGGATTAACAGCCGCCGAATCAATTAATTATAGTATAAATACCCAATGTAATTTAATAAATTTTTTTTTTTTTACAAATGGTGGCCAACATGGGGCAATTAGAATCCATGCTTACAGTGTGAAAAGGCCTGGGTGAAAGCCAGTTTCCTAGACAAAGAGCGAGGAACCAAACCCAAATGCATTTCAAAGGTGCAGCTACCTTAACAAAAGTTGTTGCCTTGCAGCAAAGGTGGAGAGCTAAGGTTTAGCTCTCCTTACATACTAAAAAACTGGCAGCCTTCTAAACGGGCTTGAAAGCGGAATTAATTGCCTAGATTAAAAATGGAGGAATTCATAATGTCTCAGTATATTTGGACTCCAATTGAATTTGTTCCTCTTAGCATGCAAATGATTTTTATCCTGACAATTGTTGTTCTGTGTATCCTTTTTGAGAAAGATCTGACTAGGATAGGCTTAAAGAAAGAAAGAATTTACAGATGGAATGTTAAATTGCCAATAATGATATTGAAGGAAGGAGGGAGGCCTCATGATAAATTAGGCAAAATTGATAGCAGCTGGAGCTAAGAGCTCCCTGGCTATGAGGTGCTTCTCAGACCTTTCTGGGAAGGGTCCACCAGTGAAATACAGTCGCAACTAGATTTCAAGGAATAATGAGCAACGCTTAAATGCAGCATGGGACGGTGTAGAGGTTAGATACATTAGATTTAGAAAATATATAGGAGTTTCTGATACTGTCTCTTAATTCGGGGCCTGAAGAGCATTATCAGCATGAAGTCAGGAAAAACAGGAAAGACTTAATAGACTGAAAAATAAGGTTGAAGTCAGGAAAAACAGGAAAGACTCAATAGACTGAAAAACAAGGTTGAAGTCAGGAAAAACAGGAAAGACTCAATAGACTTGAAGAAACAAAGTATCTGGCCTGACATTGTTTTCAGCTGCTAAGTGGGCAGAGCCCAAATTAAGCTGAAACAGAGTTCCTCCTATTTAAGGACAGTGCATGGAGCCCAGCGAGGAGAAGAGGCCCCTGATGCTAGAGAGCTCCAAGAGTCCTGATGAAAAAAGGGCTGGCCATTGATGGCCAGCTCTCTCCCTGAAGCAGAAAGAAGCCGGTGAGCAAAGAAAGCCTGAGCAAGACACCAAAAGGCCAAGGACTGGACCCTGTGGCTCAGCTTTTGCCTGGAGGGGTTTGATCTGTCCGATCAGTGGCCTAGGGGAAACTGTGCCTGGCTTTAAGGACTGAGGCAGAGCAGCTGAGTTCCTGATTCAAAAGAAGTAAGTTGGCCTGCAGACAGCTGGGTTCTCCCACAGAGAAGAAAGCATGAAGCCTTATTTAAGGTGAGACTGCAATAACCAACTTACCCTGATGAACCTGCATCTGAGAGATCCAGAAAAAGGACTGCTAAATGCGTTAAAGAATCTACAACAAAGACTGTTCCTGACGACTGAGGACCTGCCCCAGAGACTGTTATCATTCTAAAAGGTTATGAAAGTAGTTGTTATAATTATCAATAGGTTTAGTGGATAGGTTAAAGGGGTTGTAGGAATTTATAGGATTAATAGTTAAGAAATTGTTGGTGTTTGTTATAAGTGAATTTAGTAATAAATAAATAAGTGCTAAATAATAATTTAAAAGTTCGGTTACAGGACGGCATGGTTAGACATGCCAAGGCTTTTGGAATGTTGTTTCTTTGCTTGATTTTTGTTTAGATGTCTTTGATTTTCCTATATTGGGAGGTATAAAGGATATTTTTCTGGTTTGGCATTGCTAAAACATAAAAGATTTTTGAAGATTTTGGGCAGATTTCGAATTGTCACTATAGTTCAAACTTGCTCTCTAGGTTACAGAGATACTAATATCTGGGATTTAAGTGAAATATTTGGGCAGGGTGGTACTGGCACACACCCTTAATCCCTTAATCCCATAACACTAGATGAAGAAACAGGCAGATCTCTGGATTCTAGACCAGCCTGATTTAAACAATGAAGGCAGGGTGGGAACCCTGCAGAGAAAATAAGGCTGCTTACTAAAGACAGTCTAGAATTCAAAAATGGCACATTTTTCCTTGATGTTAAGGATAATAATGTCCCTAATGGATAAGTGCACATGATTTAAATTTATGTAAACAGAAAAGGGTCACAAGCCAGTCTCCTTATTTGTGGGGTTCCCACTGGAGAATTGGTTTCAAGAGGCATTTTGCCCCTAAAAGAGGAATGTTAATCGCTGGGTGTGATGGTGCACACCTTTAATCCCAGCACTTGGGACAGGTGGATACCTGACCTTCACTAAGGTCAGCCTGGTCTACAAAGTGAGTCCAAGACAATGATACCAAAAAATAAAAAATAAAAAGGAGAGAGAGAAAGAAATATATTCTGTTAACCAATGTAAGGACCCAGAGTTAGGCTAGGGAAGAACATGCAAACAGCATGCCTCCCACAGCCAAAGTTAAGAAAAGCTAACATAAGTTAGCATATTATGCTATTCTACACCAATCTCCTTAAGAATGTGGTTTCCATGGGAGAACTGGAACTCAAACTAATACAAAATGGTTTAATTAATGTTATTGTTTAATAAGGGTAATTCAATTATTTAAATTCATACCTTGATCTCAAAACTTGGGAGACAAGGAAAAAAATAAGTTCCTTTGTATTTTTGAGGCCAATCTAAATCTACAAAGCTCTACAGAGCAAATCAAGACAGCCCAAGCTACAAAGAGAAACCCTGTCTCAATAAGGATAGATATATCCACATAGAAATTGAATCTCCAAAGAAAGGAGGAAAGGAAATAAGAAATATATAAATGCATACCTTTGTTCCCAAAACATGGGAGACAAAGACAGAGACAGATTGGTTCCTTTTGAGTTTGAGGTCAACCTAATCTACAAAAAGCCAGAGCAGGAAAGAATAAACCTGTTTTAATCAATAAATTTATATCATCTGTAGAGGAGAATACTTAAACTCCATAGAGTCTTCTGCTGTATTTTCCATTTGAAATAGATTATATATAGCATATATATATATATATATATGTAATACTATTACATGCCATGTTTTCATATGGCATGAATGGAAACTTGCAAATGTCTTTCTGCTGTTCAAACAAAGAACAGAAAATATTCCTTAATTAATTTGTGCATCCTGCACATCCAAGGCATTTTGGTAATTGCAGAACTATATGTTACATGTGAGAAATTATATATTTTCAGAACAACGGGACCTGAGTCCAAAGAAGACAAGACAAGTAACCCAAATGATCCAGCCTCATAGGCTGCCTCATTAGCTATTTCCTCAAAAATATGCATCCAGAACAACTTCAAACAGGTTGTTGAGATGGCCCAGCATCAAAAACTGTTCCAGACAGGATGTCAATAAAGCCCTGAACTTTCCTACCAAAGTCCAGCTTCGAACTACAAACTGCTCAGGACATTCAAATTGTTGCGCATATAGATACTGGACAACAAATGTTACAATTAACTTGATTAACCATTTTTTCCATTTTATTTGGGCCCCCAAATAGGTTTTCTACATCCCAATTCAGCAGGAAGCAGTTTTAAGAGAGCAATGTCCCATTCCCAAAAATTGGGTGGATGATAGATGTTGTTTAGGGGGAATTGTTGAAAATTGTTAAATGGTCTTGTTAAGCAAGATATAGGAGATTAGATTCAAGGACTTTTCTATTTGTTTTTCTTTTCTCTATCCTTCTTTCTCTCTTATATGGGGAAAAAGACTTGAAAAGAAAACGAGGGGGATAAATATATATAATACAGAAATGATAAGATCTAAAGATAGATTATTCAATCTGCTCTGAAACTCAAAACTCATTATTCTTTAAATAAGGTTATCTTTTGATACATTGGTATTGAATTTTGTGTATTGATACAAAAATAAAGTTAAATTTTAATTCATTGGTATAGAATTTTATATTTTGACACATAATATGTATATTTCAACACTTATAAAGTATTGTGCCTATACAATTTATTTAAAAGTACAGGTTTATTCCGATCCTTCTATGGGTTGCTACTGCAATCTATTTAGGAGTCTGGATAATACAAGTTAACTGGCCAGTTGAGCTTCTGGTCATGTCAAATACTCTTCTTGATTTATCACAAGATAGGCTTAATAGGTTAAACAGATACTAAATGAATAAAAATATACAGTTTGCTTGTTCAAAGATAGATAGATTTATAAATAAATCGATAGATGTCTTCAAAACCCTCAGAGGCATACAGAAAATGGCATTTAAAGATGTTATTATTATTTTAACAATTGTTTGACTAAAGACAGTCAGCTCCTGACAGATCCCATTTGACTTAGAAGAAGACAATGAGCATCAAAAAGAAATCTCCCATCAGGAGATAATTCCTATTGGGCAAAAATGCCCCTGCTTTCTCAGCAGACTATATACAGTCCAAAGATGGACCAAAGCTTAAATGCAGATAAGTCGATGCCCTGATTCTGTCGAGACAGAATGGGAAAATCATTCTTATTTCCTGCTGCACAATAATTAGCCTGTGAAAAAATGCTTGGCCAGAAGGCTGAAGATGATGCTCCAATGATATCAAGAGATATTTGGGACTGTCTAGGCAACAAACTGTGATATTTCTTTTTGGAAGCTGCTCTCCTATGCTTCCTACTCACTCAAATAGTAACTTTATCCCTTCTTATGTCTTTGATGGGGTTGAAGGCATAATAGTTATAAAATTTCAATTGAATATGAAATGTTTAGAATTTAAAAGGATATTTGCAAGTCTAAATAAAATCTTTAGGTTTATAAATATAGCATATGAAAGAAATTATTTATGAACTCTTGTCACACTTGGTATACCAAGTTATAAATATAAATTTAAAAGGTTACAGTTTTCTCTTAAACTGTATAGCTACCAAATAAGTGACACTGGGCTATTATATTTCTTTTACTGCCTTAAAGCACAACTGCACAGTATTAATCAATTTTAATTCTCTAAAATATGCTGGCTGGCTTGAAGCCAAATTCCCCCAGATACTTATGTTTTGTGGTTTTCTCTGAACCAGTAGCTCTCACATAACTCCTGCATCTCTCCTCTTGGCTAATACCCTAATTCTTCTCTCTTCATCCCACCCATTGGCTGACAAGAAATACAGCCCTATTCTTTCACCTGCTCAACCACTGTCTTTTCACCTCTTTATTGACATATCAGGGAATAATTGGGAAGTAATGTTTACTTAACATTGAGATGGTAGATTCTCAGAACAAGGATTGCAAGCAGATATGGGGGAGAGAGAAATCAGCATTTGAAACTTTACACAGGGCACACTAACAAGATGTCTAAAGACAGCAAACCCAAACATACAGGACACAATGAGAACAGTGCTAAGATGAGCTTAGCACTTAGTGCTTAGTTCATAGCACGATTAGCCTTCCTAAAGGAATTAGTGTAATCTCATACTTAATAATGCACTTGAAATCTCTAGAACACAAAGAAACAAGCACATCCAAAAAGAGTAGATTGCAGGGAATAATCAACTCAAGACTGAAATCAATGAAATAGAAACAAAGAGAACAATACAAAGACTAAATGAAAACAAGCGTTGGTTCTTTGAGAAAATAAACAAGATAGACAAATACCTAGCGAAACTAACCAAAATATTTAGAGAGTATATCCAAATTAGCAAAATCAGAAATGAAAAGAAGGATATAATAGACACTGACAGTTGGTAGCAAAAAGCCAAAACTTCACATTTCATTTTTAAGCATTACCTAGGCACAATACCTTAAAAAGAGTTAACCTTAATTTTGTATCAATATACAAAGATCAATACCAATGTAGCCCAATACAATCTTAAATTTGCATCAATATACAAAGATCAGTACCAATTTAGCCAAATATAATCTTAATTTTGTATCAATATACAAAGGTATAAGGGCACAATCAATAATCTGTCCTTTTTTTCTTGACCATTCCTATGTTATGTCTATGTACTGTTTTTTCTCATCTGTTCACCCTTACAAAGGAAAGAAAGAAGGATACAGAAAAGAAAAAGAGAGAATTTCCTGGGTCTAACCTCCAATACCTATTTAACAAGACCATTTAACAGCTTGTTATCTCTCCCCCTAAATAAAAAAAAAAAAATATCTAAAACCCATCAAATGACCAAAGTGGGGGAAAAACACCCACCCCACTTTCTGGAGATGGGATGTCGCTCTCTTAATATGACTTCCTATTGATTTGGGACATAGTAAACCTGTTTGGGGCCCAAATAAGAATGTTTGTAGTAAACCTGATTGGGGCCCAACTATAGTCAGAATACTGTCTAAACAGGAAAAAACTTGGAAACAGGTAAGTTGACAGCCTCGCTCTGCCATGACAGGGTAGACAAGTCCTTCATAATTCCTGCTTTGTAATCAATGTCTGTCAGAGAAACGGGCACAAACAGTTGAAGATTGATGCTATACTGTAGGAGAGAAAATGGGAACTGTCCAGACAGACAATGGTATGTCATTTCTTAGTTTTGGAAGCTGCTGGCCCTGCACTTCCTGTATAACCAGATATATTTATCCCTCTCAGGTCTCTGAGGTGGTTGAAGACTAGATAGCTAGAGTCTCAGAGTTAAATTTTGAGTTGTTTAGGAATTAAGAGGGTGTTCTGGATCTAAGAAGATGTTTTTAAAATTGTGATGCAAGTTAGGGTGAGAGCTGAGTTGGATATAGAATTTTAAACTCATGGAGATGGTTAGATAGTAGAATGTTAAAGTCAGGTACCAATTATATATGGACTGAACATTGGGAATGTATGCTAAGCCATATAACTCCCATAATTGTGGTCTAATTATTTCTGTTGTTTTGTATTGTATTTATTGTTATAAGAGAAAGAGTCATTAGTTGGACTGAAATGGGGGGAAATATACTTTAAACTTAAAAAAAAGGAAGGGGATGGGTGGGTTGAGGGGGAAGAGTGTGGGAGGGTGGGAATAGAGGGGTGACAAAGGAGGGGATTGCAATTGAGATGTAACTTGAAGAAATAAAAAATAAATTAAAAAAAATAGAGACTGAGGAAATCCAAAGAATCATTAGATATTACTTTGAAAACCTATATTCCACAAAATTGGAAAATCTAAACGAAATGGACAATCATATTGATAGATACCATTCTCAAAGTTAAATCAAGATCAAGGAAGCAATATAAAAAATCTATAGCCCCTAAAGTAATAAAAGTAGTCATTAAAATTCTTCCTATCAAAAAAAAATCCCATGACCAGATGGTTTTAGCATAGAATTCTATAATATTTTCAAAGAAGAGCTAATAGCAATACTCCCCTAATTATCCCACAAAACATAAACAAAACAAACATAGTCAAATTCATTTTGTGAGGCCACATCCACCCTGACACCTAAACTACACAAAGATCCAACAAAGGAGGAGACTTTCAGACCAATTTCTCTTGGAGGATTGATGCAAAATTAAAAAAAAAATTATTGAATAATAAAACACTCATGAATCAAATCCAAGAACACATCAAGAAAAAAATAATTCCCTATCATCAAGTAGGTTTTGTGCAAAAGATGAAGGAATAGTTCAACATATGGAAATCTGTCAATGTAATACAGTATATAAACAAACTGAAAGAAAAAAAACACATTGTCATCCAAGTGGATGGTGAAAATTTCTAGAGAAAATCCAAAACTCCTTCATGTTGAAAGTCTTGGAGAGACCAGGGCTACAAGCTACATGCCTAAACATAATAAAGGTAATATAAAGAAAGTTCATAGTCCACATCAAATTAAATGGAGAAAAACTTAAAGCAATTCCACTAAAATCAGGGACAACACAAGGCTGTATACTCTCATGTATCTGTTCCAAATATTACTTGAATTTTTGGCTAAAGCAATAAGAAAACTAAAGGAGATGAAGGGGATACAAATAGGGAAAGAAGAATTCAAAGTATTGCTATTCACAGACAATATGGTAGTATATATAAATGACCCCCAAAATTCTAACAGTTAACTCCTACACCTGATAAATATCTTTAGTGAAGTGGCTGGATAAAAAATTAATAAAAAAACAATAACCAGTAGCCCTCTTATAAAAAAATGATAGATCAATGAAAAGGAAGTCAGGGAAACAATACCCTTCACAGTAGTTACAAATAATAGAAAATATCTTAGTCTACCTCTAACCAAGCATGTGAAAGACATGTATAACAAGAATTTTAACTCTTTGAAGAAAGAAATTGAAGAAGATGTCAGAGGGTGGAAAGATCTCCCATGCTCATTGATTGGTGGGATTAACATGGTAAATGACCAACTTACTAAAAAGCTATCTACAGATTCAATGTAATTCCCATGAAAATTCCAACAGAATTCTTAAAGACCTTGAAAGAACAATATTCAACTTCTTATGGAAAAACAAAAGCCCATAATAGCTAAGACAATCATGTATAATAATAGAATTTCTGAATGTATAACCATCCCAAAGCAATAATAATAACAAAAACATAGTACTGGCTTGAAAACAGACAGGTTGATCAATGGAATCTAATCAATTACCCAGAAGTAAACCTATGGGCACTTGTTTTGGACAAACAAACAAACAAACAAACAGCTAAAAACTAAAATTATACAATCTAAAAAATAAAACATCTTCAACAAACTGTGATGGTCTTACTGGATGACTGTATGCATAAGAATGCAAATAGATCCATATCTGTCACCCTGCACAAATCTCAAGTACATGTTTATCAAAGACCTCAACTTGAAAGTAGACAATTAAAACTGATAGAATATAAAAATATAAGATTGGATTTGACACAGGAGAAGACTTCCTGAAGAGAACATCAAGCACCAAGATAAACAGTTAATAAATGGTACCTCATGAAACTGAAAAGCTTCTGTAAGGCAAAAACATACTGATAAGTGGACAAAACACCAGTGTACACAATGGGAAAAGATCTTCACCAACCCATATCTAGCAGAGGGATGATATCTAAAATATATAAAGTACTCAAGAAACTTGATCTCCATAACAAAATAACCAAATTAATAAATGGGATACAGATCTAAAACGAATTCTCAATGGAAGAATCCCTAATGACTGAGAAACACTTACAGAAATGTTCAACATCCTTAGCCATTAGTAAAATGCTAGTCAAAATGGCTCTGAGATTCCAGCTTACACCAGTCTGAATGGTTAAGATAAACAACTTAAGTAGCAGCTCATGCTGGTGAGGATGTGGACCAAGGGAACACTCCTCCATTGCTGGTTAGAGTACAAACTTAGGCAGTCACTTTAGAAATTAATTTGGTGGTTTCTCAAAAATGGGGATAGATTTACCTCTAGATCTAGTTATTCCACTCCTGGGAATATACACAAAAGGATACTCCACCATACCACAAGAACACTTGTTCAACTATGTTCATTCCAGATTTTTTTCATATTATCTGGAAACTGGAAATAATCTAGATGTGCGTCTACCAAAAATGAATAAAACAAAGGTTGTACTTTTACACAATGAACTACTACTCAGCTATTAAAAACAATGGCATCATGAAATCTGTAGGCAACTGGGTGGAACTAGAAAAAAATCATCCTGAATGATGGAGCTGAGACTCAGAAAGACAAACTTGGTACATACTCACTTATAAGTGGATATTAACTTTAAAATAAAGAAAAATAATGCTACAATCCATAGAACCAAAGAAGCTAAGTATCAAGGAGGGTTCATGTGGGGATTCTGGAATCTCAATGATAAGGGAATGTCACTAGGCATAAGTGGAGGTGGGAAGAAGAGGGATCAAATATGGGAAAGGTGGAGGAGGAGTACTAGGAGAGACAACTGAAATTAGGTAGAGGGTGTCTCTGGGACAAGTTAGAAACTTATGGCAATGGAAACTTCCAGGAATCTATGAAGGTGACCCTAGCTAAGACTCCAAGCAATAGGGGATATAGGGCCTGAACTGGACATCTCCTGTAACCAGGCAAGATTCTAAATGAGGGATTGGGATTCTAACCCAGCCACAAAATCTTTGACCTATAATTATTCCTTCCTACAAGATGTTCAGAGGTAAGAGTGGAGCAGAAATTGAAGGAATGGCCAACCACAATGACTGACTGAGCTTGAGTCCCATACCATGAGAGGAAGCCCATTCTTGTGATTGTTAATGATATTTTGCTACACTGTGTACAGGAGCCAAGCATAACTGTCATCAGAGAGGCTTCAACAAAGCAAATGATGGAAACAGATGCAGAAATCCACAGTCAAACATTAAGTACAGTTTGGAGGTTTCTGTGGAAGAGGAGGAGCCAGGCAGGTCAAGGACACCACAAGAAAATCTATTGCTTAACTAATTTGGGCTTATTGGGGCTCACAGAGAAGGAACCTCCAACCAGGGAGCATGCATAGGACTAGTCTAGGCCCTCTGCATATATGTAATAGTTATGCAGCTTGGTCTTCATATGGGACTCCTAACAGCAGGAGCAAGAGATCTCTCTGATTCTGTTGCATGATGTCAGACCCTTTCACCTTACTGGGCTACCTCATCAAGTCACAACAGGAGAAGATGCACCTAGTCTTACTGCAACTTGGTATTTCAAGGCATGTTGGTAAAATGGAAGGCCTCCCATTTTCTGCAGAGAAAGGGAAGAGTAGTAGATGGGAGGTAGGTGGGGGGGGGAATGACTGGGAGGACAGGAGGGTGGAGAAACTGTGGTCCAGATGTAAAATTAATTAATTAAAATTAATTAATCAAAATGTATCTATGAGATAAGAAATAAGAAAATGAATAGTGAGAATATTGGCAAATAGTTTTACAGTTAATATTGACAAGTTGTTTACTTATAATATATTTTCCTGTGGAGATATAAAATATATTAAATTAGTGAATAAGACACAACTTTAGGGGGGGCCAACATGGCGGCGAACTGCACGGACGCATTTTGAATGTGGGAGAGAAGAGCCATAGAAAACACAGAGTTGTGGGACACTGTGCAAAAACCGGAGGGTCTGGCCCCTCCAGGAACACGCACAGCTCCCAAGGGACTGTTAAAAGTACTAGGGCAAGGCTCTCCCCCATCTCTCGCAGACACAGAAGCCACTAAATCCGGGATTCGGGAACTCCAATTTGGAGAGGCGCCTGGTAAGATCGATCCCAACACACAGCAGGCAGAATCAAAGGCCACATGGCGATCGCCCACTAGCCTACTAGGCTTCCCACACCTCAGGAAGACCTTATAGTTATTTAGGAAATTTTGCAGAATAGTTGAAGTCTTGTGGGTTTTTTTTTTGTTTGTTTGTTTTTTCGAGACGAAGAAAAAGGGCACACAGCGGGTGATCCACAGCCTCTCCAGCCAGAGCGGAAGGTGGGCGGGCAGAGCAGTTGGGGAGGGAAGCTGACGCTGGAGGGAGGGGCTGAAGCTCCGCCCACCCATGGCAAAGCAGCTAGGGTGGGAGGCCTGTTCAGAAGGCGGGAGGAACCGAAGCTCTGCCCACCCACGGCAAAGCAGCTAGGGAAGGAGGCCGGTTCAGAAGGCGGGAGGGGCCAAACCTCCACCCACCCAAGGCGGAGCAGATAGGGAGGGAAGCGGCCAGGCCTGTGGCAGAGAAGCCTAGTGGGTAACCAGAATCCAGGGGACCATAGCTGTATTCGGGTAAACCCAGACACATTAGGTGTGGAGCCGGGCCCTGTCAGCCTCCGTGACGACAAACAAAGCCCACAAAATCTGTGCCTGGGCAAACAGGTCCATACCATTAGAACCATTGAAGGCTGATCTCTCAGTGTGCAAAATAGAGAAGTCTGAACTGGGAGCAGTGTGACAATCCCAGACCATTACTCACTACCTGGGAATAGGCTGCACCAGCTCACAACTATTCAGGCTATTAAAACCACAGTGACCCTGAGATCACCCTGTAAGCAAGGACAGATAGCCAAGCAATTCGACTCTTTCACCAAAGCATCCCCTGTGGATCCAAACACAGAAAACGATAAGAACAGACAGCTAAACACACACATGGCCAAAGGTCCAAGAAAAAATAGAAATCAAGGAAATATGACTCCAACAAAGCAGAATTATCCTAGCTCATCCAATTCAGGTGACCACACCAACAGTAACACATGAAAACGATGACAATTCTACATTATGGAAAGTGATAGAGTCCCTTCAAGAAGAACTTAAATCTATGAAGGTATTCAAAGAAGCCACAATTTTACAGGCCAATACAATGAACAATACCATTAAAGAGCTCCAAGCCAAGGTGACAGAGCTTGAACAGGAAAAAGACAAAGCAATGAAATATTTTCAGACAAAAACAAGCAAGCTGGAGAAGGAAATGTAAAAAACAAACAATACCATACAAGACATGAAAATAGAAATAGAAACAATAAAGAAAACACAGTCAGAGTTAAAAGAGGAAGTGGAGAACCAAGGGAAGAGAACAGGAACTACGGATGCGAGTATCAACAATAGGATGCAAGAGATGGAAGACAGGATCTCAGGCATGGAAGATTCGATGGAAGAAATCAGTACAACATCCAAAGAAAATGAGAAGGCTAAAAAATCTCTCACCCACAACATCCAAGAAATCAAGGACTCAATGAAAAGACGGAACCTAAGAATCATAGGCATAGAGGAAAGAGAAGACTCCCGACTCCAAGGTCCAGGAAATATCTTCAAGAAAGTCATAGAAGAAAACTTCTCAAACCTGAAAAAAGAGATGCCAATAAAAATCCTAGAGGGTTACAGAACACCGAACAGATTAGATCAGAAAAGAAACTCCTCTCGCCACATAATAATTGAAACACAAAATATACAAACAAAGAAAGGATATTAAAAGCTGTAAGAGAAAAAGGCCAAGTCACATACAATGGCAGACCCATCAGAATTACACCTGACTTCTCCTCAGAAACTTTAAAAGCTAGAAGGGCCTGGACAGATATCCTACAAGTCCTGAGAGATCATAGGTGCCCAGCCAGACTACTATACCCAGGAAAACTCTCTATCAACATAGATGGAGAAAACAAGATATTCCATGACAAAATCAAATTTAAACAATATCTACCCACAAACCCAGCCCTACAGAAAATCCTAGAAGAAAATTCCATCCCAGAGAAGAAAACTTCACCCAAGAAAACAAAGGGAATAGAAAACCCCTCAGCAACTAAACCAAAAGAGACACAGGACCATCACCTATACCAAACTGATGGGAAATAACAACCCCAGGTCACTAATATCCATCAACATCAATGGTCTTAACTCCCCAATAAAAAGACACAGATTTATAGAGTGGATCCGCAAGCAAGACCCGTCCCTTTGCTGCATACAAGAAACACATCTCACTACCAGAGATAGTCACTACCTCAGAGTAAAGGGCTGGGAAAAGGTTTTCCAAGCAAATGGACGCAGAAAGCAAGCTGGAGTAGCCATCCTAATATCAAACAAAACAGACTTCCAACTGAAGTTAATGATAAAATACAAAGAAGGGCATTATATACTCATTAAAGGGAATATTCATCAAGAGGAAATCTCAATACTGAACATCTATGCCCCAAATACAAAGGCACCTACTTTTGTAAAAGAAACACTTCTAAAACTTAAATCGCACATCGATCACAACACATTAGTAGTGGGAGACTTGAACACCCCACTCACAACAATGGACAGATCATCAAGACTGAGGCCAAACAGAGAAATATTGAGTCTAACACAGATCATGAAACAAATGGACCTAACAGACATCTACAGAACGTTTCACCCAAACACAAAGGAATACACCTTTTTCTCAGCACCCCTCGGAACCTTCTCCAAAATCAACCATATAGTTGGACACAAAGACAGCCTCAAAAGATACAAGAAAATTGAAATAACCCCTTGTATCTTATCAGACCACCACGGAATAAAGCTGGTCTTCAACAGCAAAAGAATCAACAGAAAGCCTACACACACATGGAAATTGAACAGCTCCTTACTGGATGACCACTGGGTCAGGGAAGAAATAAAGAAGGAAATCAAAGACTTCTTAAAATCCAATGACAATGAAGATACAACATACCCAAACCTATGGGATACATTGAAAGCTGTGCTACAAGGAAAGTTCATAGCACTAAGTGCTTTCAAAAAGAAAATTGTGACAGCTCATATTAGTGAATTAACAGCTAAGCTGGGTGAATTGGAAAAAAAAGAAGCAAACACACCCAAGAGGAGCAGAAGGCAGGAAATCATCAAACTTAGGGCTGAAATCAACAACATAGAATCAAAAAGAACTATACAAAGAATCAAAGAAACCAAGAGTTGGTTCTTCGAGAAAATCAACAAAATAGATAGGCCCCTAGCCAAATTAACTAAAAGGCAAAGAGAAAGAACCCAAATCAACAAAATCAGAAATGAAAAGGGAGAAATAACAACAGACATCGAGGAAATCCAGAAAATATTCGGGTCCTACTTTAAAAATCTATACTCCACCTAATTAGAAAACCTAAGCGAAATGGACAATTTCCTCGATAAATTCCACCTATGAAAACTAAATCAAAATCAGATTAACAGCTTAAACAGCCCAATAACCCCTAAGAAAATAGAAACAGTCATGAATAATCTCCCAACCAAAAAAAGCCCAGGGCCAGATGGCTTTAGCACGGAATTCTACCGGACTTTCAAAGAGGAGCTAACACCATTACTCTTCAAACTCTTCCACCACATAGAAACAGAAAGAACACTGCCAAACTCATTCTATGAGGCCACTGTCATTCTGATTCCTAAACCACACAAAGACCCAACAAAGAAAGAGAGCTTCAGACCAATCTCCCTCTTGAACATAGATGCGATGCAAAGATACTTAATAAAATACTAGCAAAACCGAATTCAAGAACACATAAAAAATATCATACATCATGATCAAGTAGGCTTCATCCCAGGAATGCAGGGATGGTTCAATATACGAAAGTCTATCAATGTAATTCACCATATAAACAAGATGAAAGAAAAAAACCACATGATAATCCTGCTAGATGCAGAAAAGCATTTGACCAAATCCAACACCCCTTCATGCTAAACGTCCTGGAGAGAATGGGCATACAAGGACCATACCTAGAAATAATAAATGCAATATACAGCAAGCCAGTGGCCAACATCAAATTAAATGGAGAGAAGCTTGAAGCATTTCCTCTAAACTCAGGGACAAGACAAGGATGTCCACTTTCACCATATCTCTTCAATATAGTACTTGAAGTTCTTGCTAGAGCAATAAGACAACTAAAGGAAATCAAATGGATAAACGTTGGAAATGAAGAAGTCAAATTATCCCTATTCGCAGATGATATGTTAGTATACATAAGCGACCCCAAAAACTCCACCAAAGAACTCTTACAGCTGATAAACAACTTCAGCAAGGTGTCTGGATACAAAATTAACTCAAAAAAATCAGAAGCCCTTCTTTATACAACAAACAAGCATACCGAAAAAGAAATAAGGGAAACAACCCCCTTCACAATAGCCACATACAATATAAAATACCTGGGGGTAACTCTAACCAAGCAAGTAAAGGACCTATACAACAAGAACTTCAAGCCCCTGAAGAAAGAAATGGAAGAGGCATTTAGAAGATGGAAATATCTCCCATGCTCATGGATAGGTAGGATCAACATAATAAAAATGGCTATTCTACCAAAAGCAATATATAGATTCAATGCAATTCCTATCAAAATACCAACACAATTCTTTATAGACTTGGAAAAAGCTATACTCAACTTCATATGGAACAACAAAAAGCCCAGAATAGCTAAATCAATCCTGTACAATAAAAAAGCATCTGGAGGTATAACCATCCCAGATTTCAAGCTGTACTACAGAGCAATAATAATAAAAACAGCATGGTACTGGTATAGAAACAGACCAGTGGATCAATGGAATCGAATTGAAGACCCAAACATGGACCCACACACCTATGGCCAACTAATCTTTGACAAAGAAGCCAAAACCGCACAATGGAAGAAGGAGAGCATCTTCAACAAATGGTGCTTGTCCAACTGGATGTCCACTTGTAAAAGAATGAAATTAGACCCATACCTATCACCTTGTACAAAACTTAATTCCAAGTGGATCAAAGACCTTGACATAAGGCCGGCCACACTAAAGATACTAGAAGAAAAAGTAGGAGAAACCCTCGAACTCATTGGCACAGGTGACAACTTCCTGAACAGAACACCAACAGCTCAGGACCTGAGATCATCAATCAATAAATGGGACCTCATGAAACTGAAAAGCTTTGTAAGGCAAAAGACACTGTCATTCGAACAAAACGGCAGCCTACAGACTGGGAGAAAATCTTCACCAACCCCACATCTGATAGAGGGCTATTATGTAAAATCTACAAAGAACTCAAGAAACTAAATTCCAAGAAACCAAATAATCCAATCAAAAAATTGGAGACGGAGCTAAATAGAGAATTCACAAAGGAGGAATCCCTAATGGCTGAGAGTCACCTGAAGAAATGCTCAACATCCTTAATCATCAGAGAAATGCAACTCAAGGGGACCCTGAGATTCCATCTCACACCTGTCAGAATGGCTAAGATAAATAGCTCAAATGACAGCACATGCTGGCGAGGGTGTGGAGAAAGGGGAACCATCCTCCATTGCTGGTGAGAATGCAGACTTGTGCAACCACTATGGAGGTCTGTCTGGAGATAACTTAGAAACCTTGGAATAACTTTGCCTCAGGACCCAGCCATACCACTTCTGGGTATACAACCAAAGGACACCTCACGGAGACATAGGGAAGTCTCCTCATCTATGTTTTTAGCTGCCTTATTTGTAATAGCTAGAAACTGGAAACAACCCAGATGTCCCTCAACTGAAGAATGGATTAAAAAATTGTGGTTCATCTATACAATGGAATATTACTCAGCTATCAGAAACAATGAAATCATGCAATTTGCAACCAAATGGATGGATCTAGAGAAGCTCATCCTGAGTGAGCTAACCCAGTCTCAGAAGGATGCATATGGCATCTATTCACTTATAGTAGGATTTTAGCTATATCGTACAGGATATCTGTACTACAACCAACACACCAAAAGGAACATGGACATAAATTTCTTTTTTCTTTTCATTTTTTTCTTTTTCCTTTCCCTCTTTTTTCTATTTCTTTTTCCTGTCTTTTTTTGTTGTTGTTCTTTGTTTTTGTGGGTTTGTGTGTTTGTTGGTTTTTTTTTTTAGTCTCCCCCCCCCCCCGTAGCAAGGAGACACCTTTCACTGGCAGTACTGCCTCTTAGGCCCCCGGTGTATGAAGAGGCCCTCAGCCCTCATATGACTCCTGATCTGTGGTGAGAGACTGGTATGCAGGGACACTCCACCCCAGAGGATCAAGATGGAAGGGTCAGGGAGTAGAGCATGGGAGGGTGGGGCTGGGAAGCAGGAAAAGAGGACAATATGTCAAGGATGTAACCTGTAGCAACAAATAAATAAATTTACTAATTAAAAAAAAAAGCAGGTAACAACGTTAAAACACTGTAAATAAAATAAAGGACACAGCCTTTCCACCTGGTTTTATGAACCTCCAAGTGTCGAAAAAACGTAGAGCTAAGGTAAAATACAGGAGAAATATGGTGTTAACCCATGCCTTTACCTTCAGCAGAGACGGGAGGAGCAACATAGAGTTAGTGGACTTATAAATTCTAGAGTTACAAGGAAAAGGTTGGTGAGGGTACACACCCTTAATCCCATCATTCAAGAAGAGTACACCCTTAACCCCAACACACTAGAGACAGAAACAGGCAGATCTCAGAGATCAAGGTCAGCCTGATACAAAACAAACTCTAAATAAAGAAAAACTTCGATCCAGGAGTGGTGGAACACATCTTTAATCCCCTCAGATGGGAACCACAGGTCTTGGATCCCAATAATTAGAATGCAGAGACACACACATAGGATTTGGAAGGACCTAAGTTTAAAAGTTATTTACAAAAGGCCCACACAACACAAACAAATTGTCCTTCGAGACCTCAAAATATATACACTAAAGCTGGTTTAGCTCCAAAATAACAAAATAATTTCTTCTTTAAACCAGATTGAAAGATAACACTTTATATATTGTCAAAAACCAAATTTGCTTCAGGAGAAATATTACCTACCCTCCCCCCCAAAAAAAGAGGGTGATTGTCCCTGAATGAGGATTAGGGCAGGGCTCTGTTCTTATCTTTCCAGGAGAATCAAAGCATCCATTCAAGGAACCCAGGGACAACTGGACAATGGAAACCTCAGCAGAAATCAGAATCAGACACCAAAAGAAGACGAGTGACCCAGATGATTCAGCCTGACAGACTCCCTCAATAGATGTCTCCATCAAAAGCCTACAACCACAACAACTCAATATCGCTAAGACCGTTCAGCTCTACACAATGCCCCAGCCAGAACCTCAGTAAAGCCTGGAAGTTCAGCTTCTGCCTACAAACTCCTTAGGACATCTAAACAGCTGAGAACAGAAGGACTGAACATAAAAGGATTGTATTAACATTTTAAACCATTTTTCCATTTTGGTTTGGGCCCCAAACAGGTTTACTACGACCCAAATCAGCAGGAAGTCATTTTAAGAGAGCGAAGTCCCATACCCAGAGGGTGGGGAGGGTGTTTCTCCGCCCCCCCCTTTTTTCGGTTATTTGAAGGGCAACTGAAAACTCTGTTATTTAGGGGAAGAGATTACAAGTTGTTAAATGGTCCTGTTTAATGGGTTTTGGAGGTTAGACCCAGGGTATTCCTTCTTTCCCTTTTCTGTATCCTTCTTTATCGCCTATGTAGGAATGCATGGACTTGAGAAAAATTGAGACATAGACAGGACAGGAAGGATCAAGAAGAAAGGTCACAATAATGAATATGCCCTTATACCCTTGTATATTGATACAAAATTAATAGTATATTTGGCTAAAGTGGTATTGACCATTGTTTATTGTGCAAAAATAAGATTGTATTGGTCTACGTCGGTATTGATATTTGTATATTGATACAAAATTGAGATTATAGTTGGCCACAATGGTATTGACCCTTGTATATGGATGCAATATTAACATTGTATTGGGCCGCATAGGCATTGATCTTTGTATATTGATACAAAATTAAGAGTATATTTAGCCACATTTGAATAGATCTTTGTATATTGATACAAAATTTAAGGTAATGCTTCCTAATGGTATCGTACCTAGAGATACTTAAAAATGAAATGTGAAGCTCTGGCCTCTTGATACCAACTGTCTTAAACTGTTTAGGATAGTTAAGAAAAACAAACTCCTAGTCATGCATGCATGTCACCTTGTTAGCTACTAAGACAGTCTATCACAGATATTCTCTAAACTACTCAGTAATCAAGTTGTTAAGAGACAAGAAACATTTGCTTATCTAAATACAAGAGATAGATAGGGCATCTTCAAAAACCCCAAGAGATCTGAAGAATATGGCATTCAAAGATGTGGTCTTAAATTAAGATTTTTTTTTTTGATATCGTGACATATCAGCTCCTGACAGCACCCCCATTCTACTCCAAGTAGAAGAAAAGCATCGAAGAATCTCCAGTGTGAGATGGTTGAATTAGTGGCAAGCCTATCTCTTGGCATGTAAAAACTCCTTGCTTCAACTGCAGACAGACTGCTGTCCAAAAAGGACAAAACTTGGTAGCACGGAAGTCGACAGCCTAGCTCTGCCAAGACAGGGTAGGTTAGTCCTTCACAAACCCTGCTCTACAATAAATGTCTGTCAGAGAAATAGGACCAAAAGGCTGAAGACTGATGCTGGAATGTATGGAGAGAAAATGGGAACTGTCCATGTAGTCACGGGTTTGTCATTTCTTAGTATTGGAAGCTGCAGGCCCTGCACTTCCTATACAATCAGATATATTTATCCTTCTCAGCTCTCTGAGGTGGTTGAAGAATAGAGAGCTTGAGTCTCATAGCTAAATTTTGAGTTGTTTAGGAATCAAGAGGGCGTTCTAGATCTAAGAAGATGGTTATAATAGTGATGCAAGTTAGTATGAAAACTAAGTCAGTTATAGAACTTTAAACTCATGGAGATGGTTAGAAGGTAGAAGGTTAAAGTCAGGGGCCAAATATGTATGAACTGGACATTGGGAAGGTATACTGCGCCATTTAACTCTCATAAATGTGGCATATTTAATTCTGCTGTTTTGTATAGAATTTACTGTTATAAGAGAAAGAACCATTTGTTGGAATGAAAAGAGAAGTTGTTGGGGGGGGGGAAGAGGGTGGAAGGGTGGGACAGGAAGGGGGAATAGGGAAGGGTTTGTGACTGAGATGTAACTTGAAAAAAAAATAAAGTACTTATAAAAAATTTTTTTTTCTTTCAGAAATCCTGAAGTCAAATTCATTAATCTGTGTGTTAGTAAATCTACAGACATGTATACTAACTAGCAAAGATATGCGGTGCAGTTGAAATAGAAGAAAATTGAAATAACAAATTCTCTTATAGTCACAGTAAATGCTATATGAACAATTATTAATTACAATATTTAAATCCATGTTATAAATTAGCAATTCACTATTTGTAGATAAATGCACAGTTAAAAATAAAACAGTGCTAGTAAATTATATATCTGAGAGCTATTGAGAAAAGTAAACATTATATCCTGGCATTAATGACTTTAAATCTTTGTTTTCT
The DNA here is from genome assembly GCA_907164525.1 of Lophiomys imhausi. Lineage (NCBI taxonomy): Eukaryota > Metazoa > Chordata > Mammalia > Rodentia > Muridae > Lophiomys > Lophiomys imhausi. The sequence goes on along the minus strand of CAJQZJ010000309.1, from coordinate 4,212,171 downwards.
TATCTGTGCTACAAACTGTCCCTTATTCCCACATGGGAGCTTTTGCTCATGCTGCTCCCTCTGCTGGGAATAGTCTCTCATTTCTCCTTACCATAATCTTTCTTGGAGCCTTGAGTCACTTTTCCCTTTATATTTCTTTATTTCAGTTATTAATGTAGACATTAATAATATTAATTTTCTCTCTTCCAAAGGAATAGGTCACATCTAAAAAAGTTTATGAAACATGTCTGCAAACACATGCTCAAAGAAAATGAGGACAGAAATAGATGACAAAAATAAAAAAAACATTAATTATAATTATCTCCAACTTCATTAAAATAGTCATTTAAAGTGTTACCTTGTAGCTGGGAAGATGGCTTAGCAGTTAAGACCATTTCCTGATCTTGCAAAAGTTCTGGGTTCAGTTTCAGCATGCACATGATTACACACCATCTTCTATGACTCCAGTACATGGTTCTAACTCCCTCTGTTGGCCTGTTAAGTCAATGCACACATGTCGCAGACACATATGCATGAGGGCAAAACATTCATATTCATACAATAAAAATAAAACAAATATTTATTACCTTAGTAAAACACACTGAAAGGAAATAGCAGAAAGTACTGCTAAAGGTTTCTTTCATAACTGCAGTGGATATTTATGGTGTTGTTTATTGCTAAATTTGGATGTAAGCATGTCTAAGAAGACCCTTCGTGACATCAACATCTTCAATAGTTGAGGGTGGTCAAGCACCAGCATTACAGGGCCCTCACCACTTAGTGAAGCTTTGTTTGGATGTATAAAATATCCTGAAGTGCATTAGAAACTACTGTGCCCATAATAATTTGTTAGAATGTTTGAGAAATATTCAAAAGTAGCAATCTTTAAGAATTTATCTTTGAAAGCAATGTGTGATGGCATATACCTTTAATCCCAGTGATTAGGATGCAAAGGAAAGAGGTGGTTGAAGCCAACCTGGTCTATAAAGTGAGTTCCAAGTCAGCCAGATTTGCATAATGAAACTGTCTCAAAGTAAATAAATAACGTTTTCAGGGAATATAAAATATATATGTTGTATTCATTGACAAAACCAAAAACATGTAAAACAACTCAGCAGAATAAATATTCAGACTGCTGAAGTTGATGAGATTCTTTAACACAGTCAATACCCTATCCTTAGCACAGTCATTGGCCCAAAGTTCATTATGGACTCCCTTTTTGAGAAGACTGTCTTCTCTTTTGAACAATGCATGACCCAGATCTTCATGTACATTTTTTTTGGAGGTGTGGGGATTATCATCCTCACTGTGATGACCTGTCACCACTCTGTACTATATGACCACCATTCATCCTCAGATATGTTGCAGGCTGTTGTGGGGGAGCCTGGGTAGGAGGATTCACACATGCAATGATTCAGTTTCTTTTCATGGATCAAATATATTTCTGTGGTACCAATAGCATAGACTACCCTTTCTGTGATTTGTTTCTGATGCTGACCTGCATGGACATCCATACCCTGGATCTTGTTGTAATCTTCAACAGTGTGGTGATACTTGCAGCCATCTTCCTTATTCTAATTGCCTCTTACATAACCATCCTGTGTTGTCTGAAAACTCACACCTCTGAAGGAGCCAAAAAGCCTTATCCACCCGTGGCTGTCACTCCACGTGCTTGTTTTGTTCTTTGTGCCATGCGTTTTCTTGGATGCGAGAGTTGTGACCACCTACCTCATAGACAAGGCAGAGATCGTGTCTGACTCAATTGTTGCACCCATACTGAACTACTTGATATACAGACTGAGGTGCTCAGAGGAAAAAAAACTGCAATGAAGAAACTTTGGATGAACAGTAGCTCTGTTGACTGTTATGTAACTATCATGTCAAAACTATGTGTACTTTCCATGAGCATTCTTTCTTTCAAGAACTTATGAAAAGCATCACTATATGCTTGACTGTAAATCACAGGGGTCTTTCATTTGGAAAATAGTTTTGTGATTTAAGAACATCTGTAATTTAGTTATGTTTCTACTTTACACCCTTTCCAAACGCCTTAAAATCATTTTGGCTGTTTTCTAGACTTTTCTGATTAATCTTGCTATTAGATCACACATCACCACATCTTCACCTCACTGTTTTCCTCCTTTACAGACCAGAAAAGTCAGGGATGTTTTAGTTCTCCTAAAAATGTGAAACCCTTTCTTTTCTCAATGCCTTTGCTTTTATCTTCCTTAAAATTGTCATTGTTGTCAGTTAGTTACTTAATAACTACTCATCTAAATAAATACTTAGATAGAATAAATATTATATCCTTAGTGAAGCCTTCTCCCATGCCTCTATTCAAAGCTTCTTCAATTCTCACATCATTATTTTATTTCATTTTTATTTTATTCACAACAATCTTTTTTAAAGTGATGGTATCTTTCTACAATTTCTATCTAACATTTATTACCTTTTATAGACTCTCTGGAATTAATATCTGTGTAAGAAATCAATTTCGTATACTAAACTTTAACTGATATGTTATCTCTGAAGCTATAGAACATAAAATATTTTCTTCAATAACCTAAATAATAGGACGGCACACAAAATTATCAAAAAGTACCTACAAAACATACAATCATTGAGATCATTAGAACAAGTTAACAGAAATGAAAGTCTATAGTTATTTATTAGAAAATTCTTCATATTTGAAGTGGTTGGGAAAGAAATTTAGTAGCAGATGTTTCTGATGATCTTTTTCTTTAGTGATATCTTTAGACTAAGAGGTTATTATATTTAAAATATCAAGACTACATCTGATTATAGCTCTGGAACATCTTTTGTTGGGTACTCCTTGCCAGATTTAAAATAAGAATCTGACACAAAATCAGAACAAGAGAATTTGAAAAGAAAACGTGTTACAAATATAGTGAGTTAAAATGTGTGAAACAGAAGATGTGGTCATTAAGAAAACTAGAACAATAAGAAAAGGTACTGTAAGGGAGTTTAGTATTTGGTTAGACTGCATCCATCACTGCCTCCAAGATATAAACTTGTAAACTGTTTGAAAGATCTACCCTTGAGAAGTGAGACCTTCTGGGGAATCCTGCAGATAAAGGTCTACATAAGAAATGAGAGCTAGTCATGCAAAGGAGCACTCGAAAGACATGTGTCCACAAAATTAACAGCTGCTTCTTCAGCTGCAGAGAAACCTCAGCGCTGTCTCTATGATAAAGGGTTTGCTGGCATGAAGACTGTAAGTATTAAAGTGTTACAGAAAAGTTTACTTATATTTAAAAAGAAAGATTGGGAACTTAGATAATGATAGGAGAGTCCATCTCTCTGAGCCGTTAACTGTGTGTAGTAGTGAATATGAAGCCAATATACTGGAAATGCAAGAAATTCGGATCATCTGGCAAGAAACGTTTCAGGACGTAAGTGCAATCAGACGGGGAGAGGGATTATTTGGTCTGCAAATAGCAGGAACCAAAATAGGCATGGCCACCAAAGTTTGTCTACAATGATTATTGCGGTTCCCTGGCATTGTACACAGAACTGCAGTATTTAACATTTTCATTCTAGGTTTGTTACTGCAATGACTACACTTTTCTTTTTTGGTCCCTACTTCTTGCTTTGGGAGCATCAATGTTTATTGGTGTCATTATATAACAGACATAGGTAGTTTCTTTAAAATTTATGGTAGATCATAGGTAAAAGCCTGACTTGAGAATTAGAAGACATTGGATCTTGGATTGTTTAATAATTTTTAACTGTAAAGATTCTGGGAGCTCATGGAGATTGACTTAATGCATAAGAGATGAATATGTGTTGTAGTTTGTCTTCTTCCAGTCCCAAGCACCCAGAAATAAGACTCTGAGACTCAAAATAAATTTACAAATACCTAGGCCATACAGCTAGGCTCATTCCTTGATTAGGTCATAATTTAACCACTTATTTATTCTAATCTATGTTCTGCCACATAGCTGGTTACCTCTGCTCGAGTACCATGTATCTTTCCTCCTCAGATCTTCCCAGTGACGCTCCTGTAACTGTCACTCTCTCAGAATGCTCTCTTCCCACCAGATGTACCACCTTCTATTCTACATTTTCTTATAGGCCATAGATTTTTTTTTTTTGACAGGCAATGTATCCACACAGTACTCTACAAATAAGGGCTGTGATAGTGTAGAGTGGAATGTCATATTTTAAAAGAATGTAATTGTATGCACAATTAATAAGGTTTGCAGTTGCAGTGATCAATTGTCATTGGAACAACAGCTTAGTAATTGAAAGCACACACTGAGTGCTGTACCATGGTCTAAGGAAACTTTAATTAAAAATATTTTTGCCTTTCTAGCTTTATGATCTGCATACATATACGCAAATATACACATTTGTAATTTTAAATTTATGAACATTTCATGCATGCAATTCTAGCAATTTTAATAAAATGAATCAATTCCTCAAAAGAAACCATCTGAAAATATTCAAACAAAGGAAAAAATATAAAGCAGAATTTGTGTTCTCCAGGTTCTTCCAGCATGCCTCAGTTCCTACATGCTCTGGAGGCATGCCCTGCTTCCAGAAGAACTTTCCTACATAATCTGGACATTTTGTGGGCTTGCTATCTCTCCTGCTCTTCCCCACTCTCTTTTCCCGTCTCTCTGTTTCTGTGCCTCCCCCCTCTCTTCAGGTACACTTTGTTTCTTTTTCCTTCTTCTATCCAATAAACCTGAGAAGGTTGGAGGAGTCTTAATGTGGGGATGCAGAAAGAGTAATGGATACAAATAACATGAAAGAAGAATGGTGAGTCTGTCTACAGAAGGGGGACCAACCTTGGGGGAAGTTGGGGAAGGGGAATGATTGAGGGCAAACTAAGAGGACAAGTATATACGAACTGCGCTAACTGCCTATTACTTTGTATTGTCACCTGAAAAGTAAAAATAAAAGTTTCAGAAATATTCAAATACTAAAAAAATACATTTTTTGTTTACATATGCCCTAAGGATAACATAATTTATTCTAAGTGCTAATGATTAGACCAAGGCCCTCAAAAAGCTAGGCAACCTTGTACTCCTGAGCTATATAACAAGTCAAAAAGACACCACCTATGACGACAGACTTTCACTGGGCTCTAGTTCTGTTGATGCTGTAATTTTGTACTTCCTAGCCTGGTAATTATATTATATAATTATAAAAATAAAGTTTTTTTATAATTACAGGATAAAATTTTGTAGCAATAGGAAAAGACCAAACCACACACTTTATTGTTCTATTTAATACCTCAAATCTAATTTGACACAAACTTCTTGTTTGAGCACCAAAATATAATCAGAATAGAAGGTCAGGAAGACGGATCAGCATGTAATGGCAATTGACACCAAGCTATTGATACCATGCTTTCTGAAATCTGCCTGTAAGGTGGACTCTTCTCAAACATCAGACAAAATAAACACATGTCTTTAAAATTGCCTTTTTCATGATTTTGTCACAACATTGAGAAAGCATAATGCACACATCTAGCTTAACTCTACTTCAATCCTAATATGGCAGTCATATCTATACCATCATTGGGAGAAGCTTGTGTTTCTGCTAGCAGAAACTCTTTAATAGAGACCTTTCATGAAAAATGAAGCCCACCATGATATTCATCTGTGACCTCTCTTTCTACTCTCTGTATATCCTTTCTTCACTCACCAGCCTTCAGTTCCACAAATTCAGTAGATTTTTTAAAATATAAATATCCTCTTGGCCATCTCTTTCATCTCTGCAAGTCTTTGTACACATGTGAAAGCCTCTAGCAAGTTTACCCTGAGAACCTGAATAAATTGCAGACAACCCCTCAGCCCTAGGGATCCTTATCACCGCTCTCCATTTGTTGTTTGCATATACCACATACACAATTTCTAACATATTTATCAATTTAGTTGTAGATACAGTATTTACTTTCAAATTTTCTTTAAGGAAATTCAGAACACCAAGCAAGAAAATTATGCTGTGTATTTTGTACACTGTGATTGGCACATGATTGTTGTTTGAGTCATATTTGCTGAAACAATGCATAAATATATAGAAAATATATAGAAATAAAAGATGGAAAAACTTAATATGCTTACATCTCTGCTATAGTTGGCAAAAATAAAACAAAGTAAATTGAATCTATAGTAGATTTCCAAAATAATTCCAGAATATCAAATTGTATTAATTTTCTGAATATTGTAAAAGTATTTCAGGCTGCAATTCAAAGAAATTGTCCTTTGAGATCTCAAAATATATACACTAAAGGTTTGTTTAGCTCCAAAATATCAAAATAATTTCTTCTTTAATCCGGATTGAAAGGTAATACTTTATATATTATCAAAAAACCAAATTTGCTCCAGGAAAAATATTACCTGACCCCCCCCAAAAAAGGTAATTGTCCCAGAGTTAGGATTAGGGCAGGGCTCTGTTCTTATCTTTCCAGGAGATTTAAAGCATCCATTCAAGAAATCCAGGGACAACTGGACAACGGAAACCTCAGCAGAAAACAGATCAGACACCAAAGAAGACAAGTGGCCCAGATGATCCAGCCTTGCAGACTTCTTCAATAGCAGTTTCCTCAAAAGTCTATAACCACAACAACTCAAAATCGCTAAGATCGTTCAGCTCCACAGACTTCTCCAGCCAGATCTTCAGTAAAGTTCTGAAGATCAGCTTCTGTCTATGAACTTCGTAGGACATCTAAATAGCTGAGCACAAAGGGACTGAACATCAAATGATTCTATTAACATTTTTAACCATTTTTCCATTCTTATTTGGGCCCCAAACAGGTTTACTACGTCCCAAGTCAGCAGGAAGTCATTTTAAGAGAACAACGTCCCATCCCCAGAAGGTGGGGAGGGTGTTCCTCCCCTTTGGTTATTTGATAGATAATAGAAAATTTTGTTATTTAGGGGAAGAGACTACAAGCTGTTAAATGGTCTTGTTAAATGGGTTTTGGAGGTTAGGCCCAGGGACTTCTCTCTTTTGCTTTTCTGTATCCTCCTTTCTCTCCTATATAGGAGTGAACAGACTTGAGAAAAATGGGACATAGACATAGTATAGGAAAGAACAAGAAAAAAGGACAGATTATTGAATAGAGCTTTATACCTTTGTATACTGATACAAAATTAATATTATATTGGGCTAAATTGGTATTGATCATTGTATATTAATGCAAATTTAAGATTGTATAGGGCTACATCGGTATTGATCTTTGTATATTGATACAAAATTAAGATTATATTTGGCCACAATGGTATTGACCCTAGTATATTAATGTAAAATTAAGATTGTATTGGGCTACATCGGTACTGATCTTTGTATATTGATACAAAATTAAGATTATATTTGGCCACATTGGTATTGATCTTTGTATATTGATACAAAATTAAGGGTAACGCTTCTTAAAGGTATTGTTTGTAGTAATACTTAAAAATGAAATGTCAAGTTTTGACCTCTCGCTACCAACCGACATAAACTGTTTAGGATAATTAAGAAACGGAAACTAATAGTCATGAAAACGTGTCATTTTAGTTACTATGACAGTCTATCACAGTTATTTTCTAAGCTACTCAGAAATCAAGTTGCTAAGAGACAAGCAATATTTGCTTATCTAAATATAAGAGATAGATAGGACATCTTCAAAAACCTGAAGAGATCTGCAGAATATGGCATTCAAAGATGTTTTCTTAACTTAAGATTTTTTGATATCGAGACATGTCAGCTCCTGACAGCACCCCCTATATTACTCCAAGTAGAAGATGAGCATCGAAGAATCTCCAGTGGGAGATGATTAAATTGGTGGTAAGCCATTCTCTTGGCAAGAAAAACCACTTGCTTCAACTGTAGACAGACTTCTGTCCAAAAAGGACAAAACTTGGAAGCAGGTAAGTCGACAGCCTAGCTCTGCCAAGACAGGGTAGGTAAGTCCTTCATAATTCCTGCTCTACAACCAATGTCTGTCAGAGAAATGGGGCCAAATGGCTGAAGATTGATGCTGTAATGTATGGAGAGAAAATGGGAACTGTCCAGGCAGCCACTGGTATGTCATTTTTTAGTTTTGGAAGCTGCAGGCCCTGCACTTCCTATATAATCAGATGTATTTATCCCTCTCAGGTCTCTGAGGTGGTTGAAGAATAGATAGCTAGAGTCTCATAGTTAAATTTTGAGTTGTTTAGGAATCAAGAGGGCATTCTGGATCTAAGAAGATGTTTTTAAAATTATGAGGCAAGTTAGTATGAAAGCTGAGTTAGATATAGAACTTTAAACACATGGAGATGGTTAGATAGTAGAATGTTAAAGTCAGGTGCCAAATACATATGGACTGGACATTGGGAATGTATGCTAAGCCATATAACTCTTATAATTGTGGCCTATTTATTTCTGTTGTTTTGTATTGTATTTATAGTTATAAGAAAAAGAACCATTTTTTGGGCTGAAAAGGAGAGCTGTTGGGGGGAAAAATAAATACCTTAAACTAAAAAAAAAAAAAAAAGAAGGGAAGAGGATGGGGGGGCTGAGGGGGAGGAGGGTGGAAGGGTGGGACTGGAGGGGGGAGTAGGGAGGGGATTGTGATTGAGATGTAACTTGAAGAAATAAAAAATAAATTATTAAAAAAAAAAGTATTTCAAAAAATTTAAAATATGAATTCCACAATGAATTTGGAAATTTTATCTCAGGTAAATGATCACTCTTTTATTGTAGTCTAATAAAATGGCTTAGAAAATAATATTAATCCTGGAAGTTAGACACTAATCTAGTATTCAAGGGATTTATTTTCTATTTGCTCTTTGCTTTGTCATTTTAATGGAGGGTTTTGTAACAACAAGACATAAAAGGTTTCTATTTACTGCAAATCACTATAGTGAACACAGCATCCTTTTTTATGGACACTTTGCAACAGGCACCTTGAAATCCTCCTTACTTTGCTGGGTGGATAAAAGCCACCTTTCCTGCATGCAGTCTTATTATCTGGTTGTAAACTAGGTTAATGCTGTCATGTACATTCTGAAAAGAGTGGAAAGGGAGGGTGTGGAAAGCATCTTCCTGCTACCCTTGTAATGAATGAATATGAATAAGAGCAAGTGCAGATTGCTATTTAATTTTCTTATGTGTGTGAATCTACAGCTGGCAATTGGCAAGTGAAATATTCTCATTTATATCTCTAAATTTCACTTCAATATTCTGTATGTTGAAAACCAACAGTACTTGATATAAACATGATTCTTCATAATAGTGTCTGCTCTAAGGGCAATTGTACCTTCGGTCTTAATGATAATTGACTAGTTTGTTGGGAAATCATGTGGACGTCATTAGAACACTTTGAATTTTACAAAATCATTCTTTTATGAAAATGAAAGCTTTATAGCTAACACATCAATTCATAAAGATTCCCCAATTAACACAAATGACATTTTGTGTTAAAGTGTTTCTGATGGATTATCTAACTGAAAATTTAATGCATCTCTCAAAACTTTTTGAATAAGTAGAGAACTAATGAAGAAATTCATGTTGTCTGGCTCCAGTTCTAAGGGCTTCTTTATTTGTTCTCAAGCAATCATAGATAAGTTTAGAAGTCATAATTGCTAAATAATAATATGAGGAACACTGATGCTATATCAAATTTATGCAATTTCATTTTTGTTGAGTTTTAAAAGCAACAGAAGTAAGAATATGTGACAGCGTATGGTAATTAATTCACCTGAGATATTTTCTTTTTTCTCCCCTTTTCTTTCTTTTTTAAAATTTATTTATTTCCTCAAGTTACATTCCTCCCTTCTCCCTACCGAGTTCCACTATAACCCCCCTCTCCCTCCTTTCCTTCTTCTCAGATGAGGGAAGCCCCCCATCATCTGACCCTGGCTCATCAAGTTGTATCAGGTTAAGAGCATCCTGTTCCAAATGTGGGCAGACAAGGCTGCCCAGCCAAGGTTAAGTGTTTCCTGAGGAGCAACAAAGTCCATGTCAGAGACAATCCTCCCCCACTTTACTTGCTAAGGGATCAGCATGAAGACCAAGCTGTCTATTAGCTACACAGGGGGCCTAGGTCCAGTCTATACACACTTTTTGTTTGGTGCTTCAGACTCAGTAAGCCTCTTAAGGTCTAGGTTGATTGATTCTGTTGTCCATGTAGAATTCTTCTCCCCTCTGGATCCACCTATTTTTCCTTCTATTCTTCTACAAGATATCCAGAAGTCCATCTATGTTTGGCAGTGGGTCTCGGCGTCTGTTTTGATCTGCTTCTGTGTAGGGTCTCTCAGAGGAGGAGATATGTTATGCTAGGCTCCTGTCTTCGTTGGGTTATAGAATGGTTATCCTGTACTCTATGGGTAGTATCCATTTATAAGTGAGTACATATCATGTGTTTCTTTCTGGGTCTGAGTTACCTCACTCAAGATGAGCTTGTCTAGTTTCATGCATTTCCTTGCACATTGCATGATTTTCTTGGTTTTAAAAGTTGAGTAGTATTCCATTCTGTAAATATACCAGTTTCTTTATCCATCCTTTGGTTGAAGGACATCTGGGTTGTTTCCACTTTCTAGCTATTACAAATAAAGTTGCTATAAACTTAGTGGAGCCAATATCTTTGTGGTTTGTTAGAGAATCTTTTGGGTATATGCCCAGGAGAGATATAGCTGGATATTAATGTAGAACTAGTTCCAAATTCCCGAGATATTTCCAGATTGATTTCCAAAGTGATTGTACAAGTTTGCACTCCCACCAACAATGGAGGGGTGTTCCCCTTTCCACACATCCCCACCAGCATGTGCTGTCACCTGAGTTTTTGATCTTAGCCATTGTGACAAGTGTAAGATGGAATCTCAGAGTCATTTTGATTTTTATTTCCCTGATAACTAAAGATGGTGAGCATTTCTTCAAGTACCTCTTGACCATTAGAGATTCTTCTATTGTAAATTCTCAGTTTAGCTCTGTATCACATTTTTTGATTGGATTATTTGGTGTCTTGGTATTTAATTTCTTGAGTTCTTTATAAATTATGGATATTAGCCCTCTGTCTGATGTGCGGTTAGTGAAGATCTTTTCCCAATCTGTAGGTTGTCATTTTGTTCTAAGTACAGTGTAATTCCCAATAAAATACCAGAACAATTCTTTACAGACCTCGAAAGGAAAATTAACAACTTCAATTAGAAAAATAAAAAACCCAGAAGAGCTTATAACAATCCTGTACAATAAAAGAACATCTGGAGGCATCACCATCACTGATGTAAGCTTCCCTACAGAGCAATAATATTAAAAACTGATTAAAAACTGCATAGTATTGACATAGAAACAGACAAGCTGATCAACAGAATCCATTGAATACCCAGACATAAACCCACATACCTACAGTTTCTTGATTTTTGCCAAACAAGCCAAAATGATAAAATGGAGTATAAAGAGAGCATCTTCACCAAATTGCGCTGATGTAACTGGATGTCTACATATACAAGAATGCAAATAGACCCATATCTACCACCAGTACAAAACTCAAGTCCAAGTGGATCAAAGACCTCAACATAAAACCAGATACAGTAAATATAATAGAAGAGAGAGTAGGGAATACCCTTTAAGTCATTGGCACAGGAGACAACTTCCTGAACAGAACACCAGAGGCTCAGGCTCTAAGATTAACAATCAATAAATGGAACCTTATGAAACTGAAAAACATCTGTAAAGCACAGGACACCTTTAACATTTTCAATATGCATATAATAGTTTGAATCTGAAAGCAGAAGTTTCATAAAATCCAAGACCAGTTGTTGGTCACTGAGCTTTTGAAAAAATACTGGATCCTGATTAATTCACAGATGAATTAATAAGCTAAATGGATCTGAGAATGTGAGGCCCAATTGAAAGAGGTAAATCATTGGGAATGCCTTTAAGGGTTGTATCTCTCCTCAGATCCTTTCTCCACTATTTACCACCAGATTAAGTAAACTATTCTTATTTTTTAATATTTTTTAAATACTTCAAGTTAAATCTCCACCACAGTACTCTCTTTCCACCTCTTCCAGTTTCACCCTCCCACCTTCTTCTCCCTAACCCACCCATCCCACTTCTCTGGAGTTGGGTGTCACTACATATCAGCCCCCACCTCAGTTCAGCAGTCATATGATGGCTAAGAGCTTCCTCTAGCAATGGGGGCCTAAATGGAAGGACCTCAGGGCAAATTGTCCCACTAACAGGTAACAAAGTTTATGTTCATGATCCTTTTGCTGTGTTGGTTGTAGGATAGTAATCCTGTACTATATGGATAAAATCCAATTATAAGTGAGTAGATTCCATGTCCATCTTTCTGAGTCTTGGTTAGTTCACTCAGGAAGAGCTTTTCTAGTTCCATCCATTTGGCTGGGAATTGCATGATTTCCTTGTTTCTGATAGCTGAATAGTATTCCATTGTGTAAATGTACCACAGTTTTTTTTTTTTTTTTAATCCATTCCTCATTTAAGGGACATCTGGGTTGTTTGCAGCTTCTAGCTATTACAAATAAGGCTTCTATGAACATAGATGAGGTTTTTGTGGTTTGATGAAGGAGGAATTATTTGGATGTATACCCAGAAGCGGTATGGCTGAGTCTTGAGGTAGTGCTATTCCAAGTTTTCTAAGATATCGCCAGACTGATTTCCATAGTGATTGTATAAATTTGCACTCCCACCAGCAATGGAGAAGTGTCCCCCTTTCTTCACAACCTCACCACTATATGCTGCTATTTGAGTTTTTGATCTTAATCATTCTGACAAGTGTGAAATGGAATCTCAGAATAGTTTTGAATTGCATTTCTCTGATGATTAAGGATGGTGAGCATTTCTTCAAATGTTTTCCAGTCATTAGAAATTCTTCCTTTGTGAATTCTTGATTTAGCTCTGTTTCCTTTTTTTTTTTTTTTTTTGGTTTTTCGAGACAGGGTTTCTCTGTGTATGCTTGGCTGTCCTGGACTCACTTTGTAGACCAGGCTGGCCTCGAACTCACAAAGATCCGCCTGCCTCTGCCTCCCATGTACTGGGATTAAAGGCGTGTGCCACCACCGCCTTTTTTTGATTGGATTATTTGTTTTCTTGGTGTTTAATTTCTTGAATTCTTTACAAATTTTGGATATTAGCCCTCTTCCAAAAGTGGGGTTGGTAAAGATATTTTCCCAATCTGTTTTGTTCTAATGACAGTGTCCTTTGCCTTACAGAAGTTTTTCAGTTTCATGACATACCATTTATTCCCATGCTCCATGATAGGTAGGATCAACATAATAAAAATGGCCATCCTGCCAAAATCAATATACAGATTCAATGGAATTCCAATCACAATAGCAACACAATTCTTTACAGACCTGGAGAAAACAATCCTCAACTTCATATGGAATAACAAAAACCCCAGAATAGCTAAATCAATCCTGTACAATTAAAAAACAAAACCAAAAACAAAAAACATCTGGAGGTTTCACCATCCCAGGTTTCAAGCTATACTATAGAGCAATAGTACTAAAAACAGGATGGTGCTGGTATAGAAACAGACCAGTGGATCAATGGAATTGAAGACCCAGAAATGAACCCAGACACCTATGGCCACTTAATTTTTGACAAAGAAGCCAAAATCATAAAAAGGAAAAAGGAAAGTATCTTCAACAAATGGGGCTGGTCTAACTGGATGTTGACATGCAAAGAAATGCAATTAGACCCATATTTGTCACCTTGCACAAAACTTAAATCTAGGTGGATCAAAGACCTTAACATAAAGCCAGACACACTAAGTCTCATAGAAGAGAAAGTGGGGAAAAGCTTTGAACTCATTGGCACAGATGACAACATCCTGAACAGAACACCAATAGCTCAAGCTGTAAGCTACTCTTCTTAGCCACATACTCTGTAACATGATATCCAGTTGTACTATGAGTGCATCAAGAAGCAGGAGACTCACTGACAATAAACTGTTGCCTCTTAAGGTATGAAACAGATAATTGTTCATTCTTATATATTGGTTTAACAAATTTTAGCTATACCGATGGAAACCTAATCAATTCACTTCCCACACTTCAAGAAATATGTTATTCATCATAAACATATTGTTTGTATTTCTCAATTAAATGAAGCAAAACCCAACTAAACAGAATGAATTATAACTGACTTAGCATCATGTGCTATGTTAGATCTTGGAAAGCAGTCAAGGACAACTGAACTCTCAGTATTGGGGAAGTGTCACAAAATAGTTTAGGAAAATAATTTAAAACAAATGTCTTAAAATGCAATATAAAAGCTAATGCATAACAATATAAATGAAAGGTGTAAATACATCAATGAGGGAGCTGATAATTATTACTAAAACACACAGCAACAGTATATCTGGGAATAAAATCATTCTTGGAGGTAATATATTGCTTAAAGACTCCCATTTTCATTCATAACTGCTGGAGCCTAAAGTAACACAAAAATAATATAACTTAAAAAGTATTTGTTATTATATGTTAATAATATGATACACCTACATGTTTAATTATATTAATATCAGAAATATTATATGTTACCTTACAAACAGAAGTGAGCACAGTTAGTTTGAATTCTCACAATAAACTAAAATAAACAATTAGGAAGATGAGATCTGTTAAAGACATTTATTCTTTCTGTCTTAGAGTCTCTCTCTCTCTCTCACACTCTCTCTCTCTCTCTCTCTCTCTCTCTCTCTCTCTCTGGGTGTATGTAGAAAATACACGGTATAAAATCACTTTTCTTGTTTAATGGTTAGTCCTGATTTGGAATGGAGATAAAAATCAGGGAAGCTGTGGTGGTGTGCAATGTCTGTTCATAGAGATCTGGTGCTAAGGGCAGGGAAGGAAACAGGGGTGAGTTAAAATTTAATAAGCAGTATTATGGTTGTTTGAATGACAGTGCCGCTCTTAGGCTGATATATTTAACTGTCTGATTCCCAGTTGGAGTGTTTTGGGAAGGGTTATGTGTCACTGGGGATAGGTTTTGTGTTTCAAAAGCCTATGCCAAGCTCAGTGTCTTCCTGTATGCCACTAACTTTCAGATCAGATGTCATTTTTCAACTACTGCTCCAGTGCTGTGCTGTCCTGCCTGCTGCCATGTTCCTCATCATGACTGGCAGGGACTCTCATCTTTTGATCTTAAAGAAAACCCCTGATTAAATACTTTATTTAAGTTGCTTAAACTTGTAGCTAAAACTTGTGAAAGCAATATATAAAGATGAACAATTATTTGTTTCATACATTAACAGGCTTCAGTTTATTGCCAGTGAGTCTCCTGCTTCTGGATCTATGAATGGTGCAACTGGATATCATTCCTTCATTACTGGGCAGATGGACAGCAGGGTGAAAAAGCTTCAAAAACAGGACACATGCTGCTCATAAAATTCCTTAGGCTGCACACAGTAAAAAGGAAGCAACACTTTCCTTTTTCCTCTTAGATAAGGCTCTCCTCTACTCATCTGCTTATTCAGCAAGACTCCAACACTTACACTATCACAACTTTATCAAACAGTGCTACCTGAGTGTTCAAACTCAATATCCTAAGGGGAATATTTCACCTTCACATCACACTAGCCATTGGGAAAATGGAAATTCAAGCTAGATAAAAATTCTATCTTACCCCAATTGGAATGAGAGACATATAAAATAGAACAAGAAATACTACTGAGGATGAAGTAAAAACTTAAATTAACTTAGCAGGTATGGATATTAATATATATATATATTCCACCATAACTAATATATATATGTATACACATTATATGATATTCCAGCCCAAAGTATTTACTTGAAAATGTAGAGTCTATAGATGTTCATATAGAATAAGTGATTATTGTGGCATTCTTCACAATGCAAAGTTACCAGATCAAATTAGTCCATCAAGAAAATGTGATATGCCGGGCGGTGGTGGCGCACGCCTTTAATCCCAGCACTTGGGAGGCAGAGGCAGGCGGATCTCTGTGAGTTCGAGGCCAGCCTGGTCTACAAAGCGAGTCCAGGACAGCCAGAGCTGTTACACAGGGAAACCCTGTCTCGAAAAACCAAAAAAAAAAAAAAAAAAGAAAAAAAGAAAATGTGATAGATGCATACACTGAAATTATATTCTGTCACAAATTAACTATGCTGTCTAGTGGAAATATATAAAATTGGAGATTATCACATTAAAGCAAGTTAAATAATGCAGAGAAAGACAAATATTGTAGGTTTTCTTTTTTTAACTCAAGACAACTCTGAGATTTCATCTCACACCTGTCAGAATGGCAAAGATCAAAACTAAAATGACACCACATGCTGGCAAGGTTGTGGATAAAGGAGAACACTTCTCCATTTCTGGTAAGACTGCAAACTTGTACAACCAGTATGGAAATCAGTCTGACTATATCTTAGAAACCTTGCAATAGCTCTACCTCAAGACCCATCCATACCACTTCTGGGTATGCATCCAAATGATTCCTCACAAAACCACAAGGACATCTCCTCATCTATGTTCATAGAAGCCTTATTTTTAATAAATAGCTAGAAAGTGGAAACAATCCAGATGTCCATCAACTGAAGAATGGATAAAAAAAATGTGCTACATTTACACAATGGAATACTACTCAGCTATCAGAGACAAGGAATTCATACAATTTCCCACCAAATGGATGGAACTAGAAAAGCTCATACTGAGTGAGCTAACCCTGATCCATAAAGATGCACATGGCATATATTCACTTATAATTGGATTTTAGCCATTTAGTTCAGGATAACTATCCCACAACCAATACACCAAAAGGAACAGGAAAAAAGTCTTTGTTGCCTGTTAGTGAGACCCTTTGCCCATGTAGGCCCCGAGTACATGAAGAAGCTCTCAACCCTTATATGACTGAGGGGGGGCGGAGGAGGGACTGATATGTAGGGATGCCTCACTCCAGAGGAATAGGATAGGAGGGAGAGGGGTAGAGGATGAGAGGGAGGTACTGGGAGGTGTGGAAAGAGGTCACTGTGATGGAGATGTAACTTGAAGTAATAAATAAACATAAAATTAAAAAAAAGAATTTTATCTCCCTCTCTCTCTCTCTGGATGTATATATGTCCAAAGGTTGAAGTGAAAGAGTCTAGGTATATGAAAAGGAATAATGTGTGGAGGAGCCATAAAATATATAGAGAATGGGAGGTAATATAAGAAAATTGGTCAAAGTACATGCACTTATATGAAAACGTCCTTATTCAGCAGAGTAACTGTGTGTACAATTATATATGCAAATTAGATTTTAGAATAAATGAAAATGAAATCACATTATACAATAGAGAGTTACTATTCATTAAATTGCAGAATCAATTCAGATAAAGTCACTTTATATAATACAGAGCTGCCATTTATATTATTATTTCTTCATTACTTTGTGTTTCTGTTTCACATATGGAAGTGGCCAAAGCTACAGTCATTCTATGCCCAGAAATGCAATATTTAACTCAGTGAAGCATCATCTTGGTCTGGCCCCAGGGAAGTTTTTACCCTTGAGAACACTCTATTATTGTAGTTGGTGAGTAAAAATGAATTAAGTCTGAATTATAATCTTCATCAGTATAGAGCCAGCCTCAAAGGATGAATCTGGGATGAGGCAAATCTGCCTCAGATGATCACACTGTCTCAGATGAGCACCCTGTGCTCTTACAGCCTTGGATGATACCCAGAGTAGGACAGATGTTCATCATATTTCTCCAAAGAAGTTGAATGAAATATTCTACTTTTATTCACAAACATAATCATCTGGAAATAGAAAAGGAACATGAATTAAATTGGTAAGTTTCCCTTTGACTTTCTCTTTAGCAATGGTTGTTTCTTTGAGAGACAGTTTATTACTTGGTAACTTAGAAAAGTTATATCTCTATTAGACTCAGAAAGTCTTCACGTCCCTCCTTTAATTCTTTCTATGGATGTAACAAAATTTCTAGGACTATCCATTGGGTGAAAATTGGATAGTTGGTTTACCTCATTTATATTCCTTGAAGCTTTCCGCATGGGTAAAATAATAATGTGGAATACTTCACTGGTTCTTAGCTTCTCTGGGGAAGGTTGTTTCATGTAAATGTAATGTGGATGATGTCAAGATCACAAGTTACCCTGTAGCATGCTTTGGAGTCTTGACCTGTTCCTGATTTCTAAGCAATGCCAAAATAATCATCTAATGTGGTTTGGATTTCATGTTTAGATCTCATCATTAAATGGAATTAGAGAATATAAACTACTTTTAAAATATGGTAAATGTCCTCCCCTTGACTTGTTGTTCTGGAGTAATGAAGAGTTTTCTGGATAAGATAGGACTATTGCCTTCATGAGCCCATGGCAGTGTTTATTGCCAAGACAAGATCAACTCGGCATTCTAAAATGGAGTATGAAAGGATTCAAGAGCCCATACCCTTAACTGAGGAGCTATGGGCAGTTAATGTTTCCAGGGTAGGGACAGTCTGCTTTCTTTAACTGTGTGCTTTCTCATAGGACAAACAAGCTCCAATGGATGTCCCTATAAGTATAAATATACGGGCAGTGCAAATTGGAATTAATGGGTTATAAAATTAAGTAAAAGAAGACATGAAGTTGGGAGTGTGGGGAGATGGGGAATGTCTTAGAGAAGTTAAGAGTAAGAAACGGGGCCAAACGGCTGAAGATTGATGCTGGAATTTATGGAGAGAAAATGGGAACTGTCCATACAGCCACTGGTATGTCATTTCTTAGTTTTGGAAGCTGCAGGCCCTGCACTTTCTATATTCTGCAACCACCTCTCAGGTCTCTGAGGTGGTTGCAGAATAGATAGAGTCTCATAGTTAAATTTTGAGTTGTTTAGGAATCAAGAGGGTGTTCTGGATCTAAGAAAATGTTTTTTAAAGTGTGATGCAAGTTAGTATGAAAGCTGAGTTAGATATAGAACTTTAAACTCATGGATATGGTTAAATAGTAGAATGTTAAAGTCAGGTGCCAAATACATATGGACTGGACATTGGGAAGGTATGCTAAGCCATATAACTCTCATAATTGTGGCCTACTTATTTCTGTTGTTTTGTATTGTATGTATTGTTATAAGAGAAAGAACCATTTCTTGGACAGAAAGGGGGAGCTGTTGGGGGAAAAAGATATACCTTAAACTTAAAAAAAGGGAAGAGAATGGGGGGTTGAGGGGGAAGAGGGTGGGGTGGTGGGACTGGAGGGGGGAGTAGGGAGGGGATTGTGATTGAGATGTAACTTGAAGAAATAAAAATAAATTATAAAAAAGAGTAACAGTTGAATGTAATCAATATATGAAATTATCAAAGAATTAATATTTATTAAAATATGACAACTTTTATTGAATTAAATTCCTTGAATAAATCACACCAATATATTACTATAAAAGTATGTCAGTCCTTCACTCTTTTTTTAAAATTTATTTTTTATTTCTTCGTTACATCTCAGTCACAATCTGTTCCCTACTCCCCCCTCCTGTCCCACCCTTCCACCCTCTTCCCCCTCAACCCCTCATCCTCTACCCTTTTTTTTTTTTTTAGTTTAAGGTAGATCTTTTTCCCCTCAATAGCTCCCCCTTTCAGTCCAACAAATGGTTCTTTCTCTTATAACAATAAATACAATACAAAACAACAGAAATAAATAGGCCACAATTATGAGAGTTATATGGCTTAGCATACATTCCCAATGTCCTGTCCATATGTATTTGGCCCCTGACTTTAACATTCTACTATCTAACCATCTCCATGAGTTTAAAGTTCTATATCTAATTCAGCTTTCATACTAACTTGCATCACAATTTTAAAAACATTTTCTTAGATCCAGAACACCCTCTTGATTCCTAAACAACTCAAAATTTAACTATGAGACTCTAGATATCTATTCTTCAACCACCTCAGAGACCTGAGAGGGATAAATATATCTGATTATATAGGGAGTGCAGGGCCTGCAGCTTCCAAAACTAAGAAATGACATACCCGTGGCTGCCTGGACAGTTCCTATTTTCTCTCCATAAATTACAGCACCAATCTTCAGCTGTTCGGCCCCGTTTCTCTGACAGACATTGATTGTAGAGCAGGAATTATGAAGGACTTACCTACCCTGTCTTGGCAGAGCTAGGCTGTCGACTTACCTGCTTCCAAGTAAAGGTTCTTTTAGCTCCAAAATAACAAAATAATTTCTTCTTTAATCCAGATTGAAAGATAATACTCTATATATTGTCAAAAGTCCTTCACTCTTAATATCTGTTTGTTTTCACTGTAAGTAATACTTGTTTTCTGATCTGAGTAAGGCATTCAGTTAATATTTGTGTTTTTTATTGAATTTGATCAAGTTTTTATAATGTAATTTTGAACCATTTTAAACATTTAAAAGATAAATAGGTTAGCCTCTAATACATAACTATCAAAATAAATTGCTATCCAGAGGGAGATGTTTACCAGTGGGGGAATTTTGTTTGCTTAGTTTGGTTTGGTGTTGCTCCAATTTCACTTTAGTTGGGTTTTTCATTTTGTCTTACACAGTACCTATCTTAGTATTACTTATTTTTTATTACTTCTCTTGACTTGTATATGTTTTTCCAACTGCTTTGCTTATGTTCTATTTCTCATGTCTTAATATATTCTATTTTAGTTAGGTAATTAGTTTCTTTTTTATGTTTATTTATTACTTCAAGTTACATCTTCATAATAGTATCCTCTTTCCACCTCTCCCAGTCCTGCCCTCCCACCCTCTACCCCCTATCCCTTCCATCCCACTCCTCTGGAATGGAGTGTCCCTACATAACAGTTCCCCGCCCCAGTTCAGCAGTCATATGAGGGCCAAGAACCTCCTCATACACTGGGAGCCTAAAAGGCAGCACCACCAGGGAAAAGTGTCTCATTGTCAGGAGAAAAAAAAAATCTATGTTCATGTTCCCTGTGGTGCATTGGCTGTATCGTAGTTATGTTGTGCTATTTTGAGTCAGGTTCTCACTATGTAGCTAGGCTACTATCAAAGTTGCAAACCTCCTGCCTTGGTCACCTGAGTGCTAGGATTTCAGACATATGTTACCATTCCCAGTTTTATTTTATTTTATGTCTAAGATGTCATTTCTCTTTTCCTATTATTGGTCTCTGATCCCTGGGTGAGAAAATGAAACATATCATTTTCCTTGACATTTTAAACAATAGTTGATATGATGTATGAATGGCTTTTTTAATTTGGGAAACATTCATTCCTAAGATTTTTCTGTGTATTAAAACACAACTTCTTAATGTAGTGGTTTCTATACACAAGAATAGCTACTGTTAGTGATGGAGATAGTCATCATGCAGAGTGGGTGATGCTGCTAATTTGCGCACTTTTATGATGACAATCATTCCACCACTGTTTTGAAGACACTACTTATTCTGCATTCCCTGATTTTTAAAACTTCATATTTTTCTGTCAAATTCTAATGAAGTTACTTGTGGTTATTTTGCTCCTTAGTCCTTTGCTTTTAGAGAATAGAATGTTAAATAACTATTTGTATTAAGGAGGTATTTTAACATTTAAATGATTAATTTAAGCATGTAGTTGGAAGATCAGGATACATTGTATACTGTCTATATACTCAGATTAAATCCAAAGGAAAAATACACACACACACACACACACTCAAACAGAAGTATGCAAGAGAGTGAGAGAGTGAGAGAACATATACACAGATATATTTCCTAGAATTCCAACCCAAACTACAGCAATCAATAGCTTTATTATACTGAAGATGGAAGAAACAATTTTTTATGAAGAAAAAGTACTTATATTGTTTTGCTAATTTATTAATTAACCAATTTAGAGAAAATATTTTCTAGAGACTTTTATTTAACCATTCAAATATTCTATGAAAATAATGCAATCATATCACACTTATATTATAATAAGGTAAAAATGATAAAAATTTTCAAAATAATAAAAATTTTTAAAGAAACATAAAACGTACATCAGAGGAATTTCATACATTAGTAATAGGAACAAAGCTTTAGGAGAGTGATTCAACACTTACAAGTATAATGCCCAGAGAGTTGTTTCTATAGTTCTGTTTTAAAAAATACCTTACAGAAATACTGTAGTCAAATTAATCAATGACTCCATGTATGTGAACATACTCTTCAATCATGTAAACAGGTATCGAAAATTTTTAAAAGCAGTACCATTGTTCAACAACAACAGCAGCAAAACCCCCCAGAAAATCATGATGACAACTGTTTGTATGATAGCAAGGAATGATGTTTGTACTGATAAGCTAATTATTAAATCACAAATTACAGAACTCATTCGCATATGTATTGTGACATATGTGTCTTTAAGCTATTAAAATGCAGTTTCTACATGAATGAATATATGTCTTAAACGATAAATCAGTGCCAGTGACTCATGCAGCTGAGATATATTGCATGAGTCCCATTAAAGGCTGATGGTTACTACTCCAACACTTGTTCTCTGAACTCTGCCTTAAAATGTCCCTTCTCTCCTCCTCTGGGCCTTTGTGATGCTCCCTCTGTTGGGAATCATGCCAAGCCTTTCTTTCTCCACCACATTATTTTTCTTTAAGCCATAAGTCATTATTTTTACTTCCCTCCATCAATTCAAAAATAATTGGCACTAATTTTAGTCTGTGAGTTTTGTTCACACTTACCTTTGGTTAGGTGCTTTTCCTTGTCTTCACTGGAACAACCATTATTAAAAATAAAGTCTATTTTTTTAAGGACAGGAATAGTTTACAAAATACTTTTTGTATTCTTTTTATGTTATTTTCGTTTTTGAGAATTTCATATATGGTAACTGTATTTACATCATTTCCATCCATCTCTCTATTCTCCCTCTAACTCTTCTTGTATCCTCCCTCTCAAAGTTATGACATCCTCTTCTTTAATTACTATTCTTACAAAATGTCGAATCTTCAAAGTAACAATTATATAATTGCAAACAATAAATGCAACTCCCTATGTTTCTGTTTATCTTCGCAAAGGAATTCATCATCATTAATCAAAATACTAATTGGGTATGAGATAATAATCATTTTTAACTATATAATTTCATATTTTTAGGAAAAGCAGAAAATTACATAGAGATTACTAGAGTTTTTCAAAATGGCATCTTTGGAAGTTCCTTTTCATATAATGTCATGTCAGAGCTTTTAAATTTTTTATACGCTTATTTATTAATTCATGTTACATCTCAATCATAGCCCCTTCTCTCCTCCTCTACCAGGCCCACCCCTCTAAACCTCTGCCCCCTTTCCCACCTATCCTACTCCTCTGGTGTGGGGGCCCCCACATATCAGCCCCCCCCATTCATCATTCACATGAGGGCTAAGTGATTCCTTTTGCTCTGGGGCCCTTCATGGCAGCTCCACTAGGGTAAAGTGTCCCACTAACAGGTAACAAAGTCCATGACTGAGACTGTCTCATCCCTACTTGCTAAGGGAGCTGTATGAGGACCACGTTACCTATCCACTATATTTTTAGGGGTGTGTGTGTGGGGGGGGGTCTAGATCAAGTCTAATCTTTTTTACTTTTTTTTGGTTAGTGTTTCAGTCTCTGTAAGCATTTAGCGGTCGAGGTTAGCTGGTTCTGTGGATCTTCATGTGCTGATCTTGATTCCTCCAGGTCTCTCTACTCCTCCTCCACATGCTGTCTTTACAGCATTTCTAAACATTGAGCCTCAGTCTCTTTTTCAAATGAATCCTAAGCACTCATACAGATCAAGACTACTTGCACACTAATAACTACCATAAACACAAAAGGAGAGAGAAGAACCTATTTAACCTGAAAGAAAAGTTTTGTTTTGAGATAAAGTCTCATGTAGATTAACCAGGAAAAAATTATGCAGCCAATGATCATCTTGAACTTCTGTTCTTTCTGACTCCAACTTGCAAGTGCTGGGATTATAGACAGTGTGGTGGTGACCACACTGGCCTATATGATTAGATTTTAAAGAAGTAGTTATTCTACCATATATGGCAGAGTGTCCAGCAATATAGTACGTCAGTACAAAAACTAATGGCTGAATAGGCCAATATGATTAATTTTAAACCACATTTCTTTTTCAGGTTCTACAGCTCTGAGATGGAATGTTAAGAACAAGATAAATGGGAAATCAAAACAATGTGACAGAGTTCATACTTTTGGGTCTTACAGAGAACCAGGACCTTAGGAACCTGTTTTCTGCTATATTTCTAATCATGTATGTGATCATGGTATTGGGAAATTTGCTCATTGTGGTGACCATTATCACAAGTCAGGGTTTAAGATTGCCTATGTACTTTTTCCTAACCTTTTTGTCCCTAGTGGATGTTACATTTTCTTCTGTCATTGCCCCAAAGCTAATTGTAGATTCCCTTTCTGAAAATACTACCATCTCCTTTGAAGGTTGCATGGCCCAACTCTTTGCAGAACATTTCTTTGGAGGTGTGGGGATCATTTTGCTTATTGTAATGGCCTATGACCGCTATGTGGCCATCTGTAAGCCTCTTCACTATATGACCATCATGAGTCCTCGGATGTGTTGCATACTGTTGGGGGGAGCTTGGATAGGGGGATTTGCACATGCAACCATTCAGCTTCTTTTCATGTATCAAATACCTTTCTGTGGTCCCAATATCATAGATCACTTTTTATGTGATTTGTTTCAGTTGCTGACATTGGCCTGCATGGACACCCATACCCTGGGTCTCATTGCCATCTTCAACAGTGGGGTTATGTGTATGACTATCTTCCTTATTCTAATTGCCTCTTACATAACTATCCTGTGTTCTCTGAAGACTCATAACTCTGAAGGGCGACGCAAAGCCCTCTCCACTTGTTGCTCCCACTTCACAGTGGTTGTGTTGTTCTTTGTACCATGTATTTTCTTATATGTGAGGCCAGTGTCTACCTATTCTGTAGACAAGGCCATGGCTGTGTCAGATTCAATTGTCACTCCCATGCTGAATCCCATGATCTACACACTGAGGAATGCAGAGGTGAAAAATGCTATGAAAAAACTTTGGAGGAAATAGAAGGCTTGCTTTTCCAAGTAACTTTTATGCTAAGGATCATGTTTCTCATAGTAAGGCATTCTATCAGAAATGAACACTAAATAAAATTGCCCATCCTTCCATGGAAGCCAGAGGGGTGTTTTCTGTTTATAACCACATGAAATATCTGTGATGAATTAGAATTTTGAAATATAGAATTTATGAATTTTCCAGCATCGTATGCTTTCATTGGCTTCTGAATACCTTAACAACTCCTTGCTTTGTTTTAGAATTCTCTTAACCCACCTTTCTTCTGCCTTTGTCTGTAAATAACTCCTTGTGTTTCTTGACACCTTGCCTACTAGACATCAACTACATTGGTTTTATTCAGTTGCCCTTAAAGCTTTGCTCATCTTTTATCCCTTGTTTGAGTGCCTCTGTAATATATGTTCTTAGGTTAATATATATGAAAACATGAAAACACATAGGTAGCATAATAAGAAAAGTAGAATTATTCAGAGGAAAGAGAAGATAGGGGTGGATGGATGAGGGATAAAGTGGGGGTGGGATTGCAGGTCTTAATATAATTAAAGTACATGACACACTTATATAAAACTATACTTACTAATTCATCAACATGCTCAATGAATTTGCATGAATAAAATATTAAATGTGGAACTGAGTGCTGTTTTTCTAGGAAGCCAGGCTACATCACTATATGCTGTCTTCCATTTTTGAAATTATTTTTCTCAAAGCAATGGGGATTGATGACTGAACATTTTCCATCATGGTCATGTGTTCTACCACTGAGTGGTAGCCTCAGCTAATGATATTATTCTTTACCTTAGTATCATTGTTTATTTATCATAATGATCAAAGATATATTTTATAACTATCTAATTAATTAACTTGTCAATTAAAAATAACTCAAATATTAGAGAGATTATTAAGAAGGTGATCAGTGTTAGGAGATAGTAGATGATTTCCACTCAGATGAAATTTCAGATAATATTCTTTTATTTCTTCAGGATAAACAAATAATTATAGTAATCAGTTTTATAATAAAAATGAAAAACAATAATTGACAAAGTATAATAACACTAAAAACCATATGATTATTAACGGACTTAATTTCTTTTTTTATTTTTGTTTTAAATATTTATTTATTACTTCAGGTTACATCTCCACCACTGTGTCTCCTTTCCTGACCTTCCAGTCCCGCCCTCCCACCCTCTACCCTCTATCCCTTCCATCCCACTCCTCTGGAGTGGAATCTCCCTACATAACAGTCCCCCACCCCAGTTTAGCAGTCATATGAGGGCCAAGAGCCTCCTCATACACTGGGGGCCTACAAGGCAGCATCACTAGGACAAAGTGTCTCATTGACAGCAAGAAAGTCTACATTCATGTTCTCTTTGGTTCATTGGTTGTAATAGCTATCCTCTACTATATGGCTAAAATCCAACTATAAGTGAATAGATGCCATGTGCATCCTTCTGAGTCTGGGTTAGCTCACTCAGGATGAGCTTCTCTAGTTCCATCCATTTGGCTGCAAATTGCATAATTTCATTGTTTCTGATAGTTGAGTAGTATTCCATTGTGTAGATGTACCACAGTTTTTTAATCCGTTCTTCGGTTGAGGGACTCTGAGATTCCATCTCACATCTGTCAGAATAGCTAAGATCAAAACTCAAATGACAGCACATGCTGGCGAGGATGTGGAGAAAGGGAAACTCCCCTCAATTGCTGGTGGGAGTGCAGGCTTGTGCAACCACTGTGGAGGTCAGTCTGGCGATATCTTAGAAAACTTGGAATAGCTCTGCCTCGGGACCCAGCCATGCCACTTCTGGGGAGACATCCAAATGATTCCTCACCAAATTACAAGGAAGTTTTCTCATCTATGTTCATAGCAGCCTTATTTGTAATAGCTAGAAACTGGAAACAACCCAGATGTCCCTCAACCGAAGAGTGGACTTAAATTCTATAGGAAGAAATAATTGAGAAAATAGTTATGACATTTTCAAGAAAATGTAAGAGACCAACAGGTGAAGGAAAATGATTCACACATACAGTGGAAGGCAGTAGAGACAGATAGGAGGCAATCCAGGTGCCTTTATATCTGTTGGAGGAAAAGAGTCATTACCATCTTGTCAAAGTAACCAAAAGTTGAAACTTATTTTACAACTTTGATTTGAGTTCAATTTTTTTCTGTAGTGTAGTTGAGCAGAAAATGTAAGTTCTAATCTAGCTTCCATTTGTCATTTCACTTTCATTTTCAGAGCACATTTCATAAAACTTTTTAAAGTATTTCATGGATTTCCTATACATTTTATACTTAGTGTTCTATTTAACAATAATGAAGGGAAATTCTATAAATAATGTGATTGTTGGATCATTGAAAAAAAACCTCAAAATTATTTTAATTGTTCTTTATTCACATAATGCAAACATTGGGAAGCATCCTAAAGAGAAATCCTGAACTTTGTTTAATATGTAGGGACTAATAATTTGATAAAGGTCAACATAACAAAGAGTGTGACATTAGCTAATTCTTACCATTCAAATATTTTCTTTTTCATTTTATAAATTTGAATCATCCATCAATATGTTTACCATTTGTGTAAAAAGAATTAAATTTACTTTTGAAGGCTAAATATGCTGTCTCATGCCTTTACTTCCAGCATTCAGGAAGCCAAGGCAGGAGGATCAATGTGGGTATGAGGACAGATCGGTGTATAAAATAAGTTTCAGGACATCGAGAATTACAGAATAAAACAAAAACAAAAGTATTAGTTTTTAATTAATAGTGTGATTTTTCTCATTAACTACATCTTCAAATATAACATTGAGCAGAGTAAGTCTATGTAACTAATGTGTTTATGAGTGAAAACAAATCACCATATAGCCATGGCTGACACAGTCAACATATTACACATTAAAATTTATTTTGCCATCGAGCATTAAATTTAAAAGTTATTGACACACAAAATGAAATTGCAAAAAAAAATTCTAGACACTCTGCTTCGTTCCATGATAATGAAGGTGTATGAAAAATATATGAATCTCCAAAATAAGAGGAGCAGATGACAATATCTTGATCAACAGGCAAGTATGACAGTGATTTATGATATTAGATTTGGAGCAATCATTCTAAAAATAAGATTGATCTTCTCTTCAGATTTGGTGTTGGTGTTTGTGTGTGTGTGTGGGGCACATGTGTGTGTATGTTTTTGTGCACATGTGTGTACTTGCACACATGCTCACAGTGCATGGGACTATGTGTTATTTTGATTATTTAACCTGAGACTCAACCATTGTTGAGCCTAAAGGATAACAATCATAAAAATTTAAGCAGGAACAATCACTTATTAACTTTGTAGACAATATGAGTGAGAGTTTGTAAAGGATATAGTTGAAAGTTTCTTGTTGACACTGTTCTTTAATTACAGTGTTCATTACTAATATTGTTTCTCAAGGATAGAAAGATGGTGTCATTTGACATTCACTGTTCATGGCAAACCACATAGAAGTCTTGTAGGAAGCAGCAAAAATGGAAAGATGGGATATTTCGAAGAGATAATGGGATGTTTTAGTGATAACAAGTACTAGGTACCTTTTGTACCAAGGGTAATAATTAGAAATGTCAGAGAAAATGTCTTTCAGAGGTCTCAATACTTCTACATGAGGAATCAGAATATATCCCCATAAACATCTGTCAAGTCTAGAATCAATGAGTCAGTTTATAAATCATCAGTACCAACAAAGCTTTCCTGTCTTCTACATAAACCTCCTTCACTTGTCCTCCTTAGACATTGTCTCATTTTCAAATCTTAGACCTTAGCTGAAGATGGAGAGTAACTTTTAACACTGAAAATATCAAAGCATGGACATTTTATGTTTAATATTTGTATATATTTTCATCACATACTACTTAAAAAAATTACTGAGTAAAATGCATTTTTAACACATACACATGTACATGACCAGAAAGTGGTATATTTATCACGTCAAATAGTTATGATTTCCTAGTGTTAGTATCAATTCTTACCCTTTTCTTCCAGTTGTTTTGAAATAACTAGTTAGTTCGAGTATCCCAAAGTTATGGCAACTATAATGAGGGGAACAACAATGGATGTAGATGGTTAGATGGTTAATTGGGTCTTATTAGCTATCATTCATATTATTGTGAAATATATCATGGCAAAATTAACTTAAAGGAGGAATGGTTCATTTCGTCTCCCAGATTGAGGATATGGTCCAGGAAAGTCATGATGGCAGCAAACTGTGGTATTTAATTATATTGCATCCACAGCAAGGAAGCAGAGAGTGAGAAAAACAAAATTTTCCCCCTGTTAATAAAGTCCAAAGGACCACAGGCCATGGAATAGTGTTATTCACAGTCAGGTTCTGTCTTCCTACCTAAATAAACATAAGCTCGATCAGCCCTCATAGGCATGCCCAGATGCATATTTTCTTGGTGATTCCAGGTCTTTTTTGATTGATGATCAACATCACAGCTGGCCTTGGTGCATCTGAATTGGGAATGTAAGTTTCAAATGGACGTCTCGTTTAATATCTGGGTTATTTGGAAGTCCAGGTTACTTAACAGTGAGAAAACTTCTTGCAACTTTGTGAGTTTACATTTAAAAAATGGTAAACAGGCCTTTCTTACTATATGAAGTTTGAAGGAATAATGAGAGTTAAGAAATAAATGTTTAACTGTTTCTATTCTACTCAACTAAGAACCAATTGTACTTAAAAATCTTCATGCTTAGGTCCTGAGCTGTTGGTGTTCTGTTCAGGAAGTTGTCACCTGTGCCAATGAATTCAAGAGATTTTCCCACTTTTTCTTCTAGGAGATTGTGTGACTGGCCTTATGTTAAGGTCTTTGATCCATTTGGACTTAAGTTTTGTACAAGGTGATAAGTATGGATCTAATTTCATTCTTATACAAGTGGACATCCAGTTGGACCAACACCATTTGTTGAAGATGCTGTCCTTTTTCTATTGTGCGGTGTTGGTTTCTTTTTCAAAAATTAGGTGGCCATAGGTGTGTGGGTCCATTTCTGGGTCTTCAATTCGATTCCATTGATCTACTGGCCTATTTCTATACCAGTCCCATGCTGTTTTTACTACTATTTCTCTGTAGCACAACTTGAAATCTGGGATGGTGATATCTCCAGATGTTGGTTTATTGTTGAGGATTGATTTAGCTATTCTGGGTTTTTTGTTTTTCCATATGAAACTGAGAATAGCTTTTTCCAGGTCTTTAAAGAATTGTGTTGGTATTTTGATAGGAACTGCATTGAATCTATATATTTCTTTTGGTAGGATGGCCATTTTTATTATGTTGATCCTACCTATCCATGAGCATGGGAGATCTTTCCATCTTCAATTTCTTTCTTCAAGGGCTTGAGGTTTGTTTTTGTTTTTGTTTTTTTGGTTTTTTTTTTTTTTTGGTTTTTCGAGACAGGGTTTCTCTGTTTAACAGCTCTGGCTGTCCTGGACTCGCTTTGTAGACCAGGCTGGCCTCAAACTCGCAAAGATCCGCCTGCCTCTGCCTCCCAAGTGCTGGGATTAAAGGCGTGCGCCACCACCGCCCGGCTTTTGAGGTTCTTGTTATACAGGTTCTTTGCTTGCTTGGTTAGAGTTACCTCAGGGATTTTATATTGTTTGTGGTATTGTGAAGGGAGTTGTTTCCCTTATTTCTTTTTTTCAGTGCATTTGTTTGTTGTATAAAGAAGGGCTTCTAATTTTATTGAATTAATTTTTTATCCAGCCACTTTGGTGAAGGTGTTTATCAGCTGTCAGAGTTCTATGGTAGAATTTTTGGGGTCACTTATGTATACTATCATCAATCAATAAAGGAGACCTCATGAAACTGAAAAGCTTCTGTAAGACAAAAGACACTGTCATTTGAAAAAAAACGGCAACCTACAGATTGAGAAAATATCTTCACCAACCTCACATCTGACAGAGGGCTAATATCCAAAATTTACAAAGAACTCAAGAAACTAAAATGCCAAGAAACTAAATAATCCAATTAAAACATGGGGAAAAGAGCTAAACAGAGAATTCACAAAAGGAGGAATCCCTAAATGCTGAGAGACACTTGAAGAAATGCTCAGCATCCTTAATCATCAGAGAAATGCAACTCAAGACTACTCTGAGATTCCATCTCACACCTGTCAGAATGGCTAAGATCAAAAGCTCAAATGACAGCACATGCTGGCGAGGGTGTTGAGAAAGGGGAACCCTCCTCCATTGCTGGTGGGAGTGTAGGCTTGTAAAACTATTATGGAGGTCAGTCTGGCGATATCTTGAAAACTTGGAATAGCTTTGCCTCAGGACCCAGCAATACCACTTCTGGGTATACACCCAAGTGACTCCTCATGGAATCACAAGGAAATTTCCTCATCTATGTTCATAGCAGCCTTATTTGTAATAGCTAGAAACTGGAAACAACCCAGATGTCCCTTAACCAAAGAATGGATTAAAAAACTGTGGTACATCTACACAATGGAATATTACTCAGCTATCAGAAACAATGAAATTATGCAATTTGCAGCCAAATGGATGGAACTAGAGAAGCTCATCCTGAGTGAGCTAACCCAGACTCAGAAGGATGCATATGGCATCTATTCACTTATAGTTGGATTTTATCCATATAGTGCGGGATAACTATTACAACCAATGAACCAAAGGGAACATGAATGTAGACTTTTTTCCCTGTCAATGAGACACTTTGTCCTAGTGGTGCTGCCTTGTAGGCTCCCAGTGTATGAGGAGGCTCTTGGATCTCATATGACTGCTGAACTGGGGTAGGGACAGTTATGTAGGGACACTGCACTCCAGAGGAGTGGGATGGAAGGGTTAGGGGTAGAGGGTGAGAGGGTGGGGCTGGGAAGGGAAGAAGAGGACAATATGATGGAGATGTAATCTGAAGCAATAAATGAATAAATTTATTTTAAAAAATTCATGGTTATTGAAAACAAAACTGAAAGATATAAAATAATGAAAATTATGGACTTTCCTCTAGAACAGATATAGACAAATTTGACATTTGTGAATAGGAAACTAGAAACTTTGAGAAACATTATTTTGGGATATCAATGCCTATTCTGCTCTCACTTGTTCCTAAGTGGACTGAGAAAGAAATTAGAGAAACAACACCCTTCACAATAACCACAAACAATATAAAATACATGGGGGTAACTCTAACCAAGCAATGAAGACCTGTATGACAAGAACTTCAAGTCCTCAAAGAAAGAAATCAAAGAGGACATCTGAAGATGGAAAGATCTCCCTTTCTCATGGACAGGTAGGATCAACAAAATAAAAATGCTCATTCTGAAAAAAAAAACAACACACAGATTCAATGCATTTCCTATCAAAATACCACCACAATTCTTTATAGACCTTGAAAAATATTTCTCAACCTTATATGAAATAACAAAAGCCCAGAATAGCTAAATTAATCCTGTACAAAAAAAAACAAACAAACAAACAAAAAAAAAACATTTGGAGGCACCACCATCCCAGATTTCAAGCTGTATTAGAGAGCAATAGTAATAAAAATAGCATGGTAGTGGCATAGAAACAGACCAGTGGATCAATGGAATCGAATTGAAGACCCAGAAATGAACCCACACACCTATCATCACTTAATTTTTGACAAAGAAGGCAAAACTCTACAATGGAACAAGGACAGCATCTCCAATAAATGGTGTAGGTCTAACTGGATGTCCACATGTAAAAGAATGAAATTAGATCCATACTTATCACCTTGCACAAAACTTAAGTCCAAGTGGATCAAAGACCTTAACATAAGGCCTGACCTACTGAATCTATTAGATAAGAAAATGGGTAAAACCCTGGAACTCATTGGCACAGTTGACAACTTCCTGAACAGAACACCAACAGCTCAGGCTCTAAGACCAACAATTAATAAATGGGACCCCATGAAACTGAAAAGCTTCTGTAAGGTACAAGACACTGTCATTTGAACAAAACAGCAACCTACAGATTGGGAAAAGATCTTCATCAACCCCACATCTGACAGAGGGTTAATATCCAAAATTTACAAACAATTCAAGAAATTAAATGCCAAGAAACCAAACAATACAATCAAAAAATGGGGAACAGAGCTAAACAGAGAATTCACAAAGGAGGAATGAATCCCTAATGGCTGAGAGACACTTGAACAAATGCTCAGGATCCTTAATCATGAGAGAAATGCAACTCAAGATGACTCTGAAAATCCATCTCACACCTGTCCGAATGGCGAAGAGCAAAAACTCAAATGACACCACATGCTGGTGAGGGTGCGGAAAAAGGGGAACACTCCTCCATTGCTGTTGGGAGTGCAAACTTGTACAACCACTATGGAAATCAATCTGGAGACATCTTAGAAAACTTGAAATAGTTCTACCTCAATATCCAGCCATACCACTTCTGGGTAAACATCCAAAAGATTTCTCACCAAACCATAAGGAAATTTCCTCATCTATGTTCATGGCAGCCTTATGCATAATAGAAACTGGAAACAACCCAGATATCCTTCAACCAAGGAATGGATTAAAACAACAACAACAACAACAAAACTGTGTTATATCTACACAATGGAATACTACTCAGCCATCAGAAACAATGAAATTATGCAATTTGCAGCCAAGTGGATGGAACTAGAGAAGCTCATTCTGAGTGAGCTAACCCAGGCTCAAAAGTATGCACATGGCATCTATTCACTTATAATCAGATTTTAGCCATATAGCACAGCATAACTATGCTACAGCCAGTACACTAAAGGGAACAGGAACATAGACTTTTTTTTAACCTGTCCATGAGACACTTTTCCCTAGTGGTGCTGCCTTGTAGGCCTCTGTGTATGAATAGCTCTTGACCCTCATATGACTGCTGAACTGGGGCGGGGTACTAATATGTAGGGACACCCCACTCTGAAGGAGTGGGTTGGAAGGGATAGGGGGTAGAGGGTGTGAGGTTGGGACTGGGAGGGGTGGAAAGAGTGTACTATGATGGAGATGTAACCTAAAGTAATAAATAAACATTAAAAAAAGTAAGTCCAAAAAAGAAGAAGAAGGAGGAGGAGGAGGAGGAGGAGAAGGAGAAGGAGAAGAAGAAGGAGGAGGAGGAGGAGGAGGAGAAGAAGAAGAAGAAGAAAAGAAGAAGAAGAAGAAGAAGAAGAAGAAGAAGAAGAAGAAGAAGAA
>CAJQZJ010000309.1:4164576-4178018 GCA_907164525.1 Lophiomys imhausi | reverse complement strand
AAGAAGAAGAAGAAGAAGAAGAAGAAGAAGAAGAAGAAGAAGAAGAA
The DNA here is from genome assembly GCA_907164525.1 of Lophiomys imhausi. Classification (NCBI taxonomy): domain Eukaryota; kingdom Metazoa; phylum Chordata; class Mammalia; order Rodentia; family Muridae; genus Lophiomys; species Lophiomys imhausi. The sequence goes on along the minus strand of CAJQZJ010000309.1, from coordinate 4,177,971 downwards.
GAAGAAGGAGAAGAAGAAGAAGAAGAAGAAGAAGAAGAAGAAAATAATTTTGGGTGATAATAACCCAGTGATGAAATCAGAAATATTCATTTAGACATAGTACAATGCCCTTTTCATCAGCCTTTATCATATTTTTTTCTTATTTTTTTTTCATGAGGGCTCCCAGGGCCTTGTGAATGTTAACTTAACTCTTTCCACTGAATTGTATTCCAGCAGGCTATTATAAATTGAAGTAGTACTTCTTTGTTTCAATGTAATTCATGACCTGTGATATTGAAATAGGATGGCTATGTTTTACTGTGAGAGGAAGAGGCCAGGATGAGGGTGAATTACTATAACATTGATTAGATCATATTAAAAAAACTAAATCATTAAAACACTCACATAGCTAAAAGTCAAAAGGAGATAAACTCTACCTCTGCCTTTTATTCCTGAAAATATGAATTCTACATTTCATGTACTTTTTAAACCAACCAAACAAATATTCTTGCCTCCCATCTCTAGTACTCATGGGATGCTAAGAAGTTAATCTATCTCAGGTTAACAATACACTCATATCCAGAGAATATATTTATTTCTCCTAATATTCTCATAGCTGAAGCAAACACTAAGGATGATGATATTCTTTCCCTACTTACAGAGAGGATCAGCATTTCTATGCATCTCCCCACACCCATCTCTCTGTCCCTCTGTCTCTCTTACCTTATTATACAATGGTCTTCTTTTTTGATATGCATATTCAAGTTGTCAGAATTTCAACCCCTCTGTCTCTACTTCTCCAATGACAATGTGAAAGAAGTCCAGTTTACATGCAAGAGATGCACTCTTCCTTCCATCACCATCCACAGGAGGTTAACTATCTTTTCAGGTGGGGTCTGGATTTTGAGTGTACTGCCAGAGGCCATGCATAAATGGCTATTTCAAGCAAGTGAGCATCCTTTAATTAGTCCACCATTTTTACAGTTTTTCTTAAGGTTTATCCTGTAGACTCATAGATGCCAGGGACTAAGTCCCAGGATTGCTATTGCTGCTGATATGCCTTTTACATGAGGTTATTACTGTATTTCTCAATATGTGGCATGGTTTGGAAAGACCCTCACTGTCTATTGTTTTCTGGATGTTAACCCATTTTGTTTGGTCAGATTCCCTATAGAATCGATAGAAAGATGTATTTTTATGTCATGCTGTTTAGACTAATAGATGACTTTATAATTCCTAATAATGTTTTTGTAGAAGTCCTGAACTGATTCAAATAATTCCATGCCACCCCCCACCACCACTGTGATATAAGAAAGCTGCAATAAAAGTTCTGTGTGCCTCCATGTGTCACAAGCACCTAAATTTCACTAGAAAGATAAACAGGCTTGACACAAATTGATGAGCTGAGTACATATTCACTCTAGGTTAGGATCAAGAAGAGTTCACAGGTCTCATTGTGTACCATGATAAATAAAATCTATTGCTTTAAACTTACAATGAACTTATGGAATGTAAAGAGAGATTAAATAATGTGTAAATTAGGTAAAAGTTTTAATGGAAAGACATGAAAACAATTCTGTTATAATTAAACCTTGTCAACCTGTAGCATGAACTATTGCTTTGAACTTACTATGAACTTATGGAATGTAAAATGTTTATAAAACCATATAATCCATTATACTGCTATAATAATTCTACCTGCTTTTATGAGAATTGCTTTTTTGGCTGTGAGGTAATTTTTCTACTGATGTACAGGACTTTGTCTTAGGAGGTATAAAAGCTATGGACAAAAGTAAAGTTGTGTTGGAGTTCATTGGAGTTTGCTTCATCCACCAGTTGTGTGTGTGTGCATTAGTCTGATTGTCTGTCTGCATGTGTGTATGCACATATATATGTATGTATGTACATGTGTATGTATGCATGTATGTATATATGTATGTCTGTGCATAGATGATGTTTATGGGTGTTCTGTTTGTTTCATGCATTGAATGTATAAATGTCAACATAGTTTTTCTCCTTCTTTTATTTCTCCTGGGTAGCCATCACTAGTGGCAGCCTTATGACATAAGTCACTTGCCTCTGACCCCTGAAGAACTAATTCTCACTGGTCACTAATTCAGGTAATTAAATTCTATACCCTCAGAGAAGAGTCTGATGAGCAATTAACCATCTGACACTATGCCGCTATGCCCATCTTCTCTTTCCATGTCTTTGGCAGTGTACTTAAGTCTTTGTTATATAGTTCAATTGTTTATTACTGTAAATCCCCCAGGGAGACAAGAAGGTATTCAGATCATGATTTCCTAATCATGATTTCTAATCCTTAGCTTGACAAAATCACAATTGTGCTCCATATGGTTTCTTATGGATAACCCTTATAAACGTATTCAAAGTAAACTAGAATAAAGTTCATTCTCTCCTTTAACCATGTGGGTTCCAGGGCATGCACTCAAGTCATCAGGCTTGGTGGCATGTACATTTACCAAGTAAGCTCACTCACTGGACCCAGGTTGTTATTTATACACAAATATACAAGAAAGTTATCTTAATTATATACTCTCAGAAATACTTTATTTTTCCAGTCCATGTATCAAAATTAACCTCTTAAGGAACTATACTTTAGAATCATCATATATTATTTATCAACTGAAGTCATACTTTACCACACCATAATTTTTTCATAGCATTTTTTACTTCAGTGTTCCTCAGAGTATAGATAAGAGGATTGAGCAAAGGTGTCCCAATTGTATAAAACACAGCCACCATCTTATCTATTGGAAAAGTGGTGGGTGGACGTGTGTATATAAATATACAGGGACCAAAAAAATATAACCATCACAATGAAATGAGAAGTGCATGTTGACAGAGCCTTTCGTCTTCCTTCTACACTATGGTTTCTCAGAGAGTGCAAGATGACGATATAGGAGATAAGGAGTAGTATAAAACTTACCATGCATATGGCACCGCTATTAGACACAATCAGCAAATTAATCACATAGGTATCCATGCAGGCAAGTTTCAACAAGGGCTGCAAATCACAGAAATAGTGATCAATCACATTTGGTCCACAGAACGGTAATTATAAGGCCAGGAACATCTGTGCTGAAGAGTGGATACAAGACCCTACCCACGCAAGAATTATTAATACACCACAGATATGCTGGCTCATTATGGTTGTATATCTTAGAGGTTTACAGATTGCTACATAGCGGTCAATGGCCATGAGGATGAGCACAATGATCTCCATGCATCCAAAAAAGTGAGCTGCAAAGACCTGAGTCATACATTCATTGTAGGTAATCATTTTTTTCTTAGATAAGGAATCCACAATCAATCTAGGGGCTGTAGTTGTAGATAAGCAAGCATCAGCAAAGGACAAATAGAAGAGAAAATAGTACATGGGACTCCCAAGTGTCTGACTTATCTTAATGGTCACCATAATGAGAAAGTTTCCCATTAGAGTCATAAGGTAAAGAATCAAGAAGAGTCCAAATATTGCCTTCTGTTTTTCTGGATCTTGTGTCAACCCAAAGAGAATAAATTCAGTCACACTATTGTTATGCATCATATCAGTTGCTGTATTAAGTAGTGGGTGGCTGACAAATGTTTAACCTGCAAAGAAAAATGCAATATTGGGATCAGTGTTCAGACCTTGAAATTTCTTGCTTCTACCCATTTTGTTAGTCTTTTAGTTAGTCATGAAATCCTTTAAGAATATTTAAAATTTTCAAGATTAAATAAACAAGATAAATACCTTGTCTTAATAAGAATTACTGTTGATTAAGAAGCTTCCTGGACTGGATCAAAGCTTTTGTATTTTAGGAATGAAAAATATGCATACCATTCAAGTACTTTGATTCCTGTTGATATTATAAAGAGTGAAACTTGCTCCTTCTTTGAAACAGTAAATTAGTGATTTGAAAGTTAGGGAAAAAATGTGTCACATATAGATCTATCTCATTGCTCATTCTTCCCCTGGCTCTATAATATGAAAGCTACTATTTTATGCAACGAACCCTTAAGATTACTGATTCCATTATAACAAAAATCTAAACTTACTTCACTCAGCTTTCTATTTTCTCTGTCTCCTTTAGTATCTGGATAATTTATATTTTACAAATAATTGTTTAATCCTATTATAAAAGTATATCTTGTGTTAAAGACACCTCTTTATTCTGTGCAGGATAAAATAGGGTTTGGACAATACTTTGAGGTTGGTATAATCCAAGAAAAATATACTAGAATGTTTTTTATTAGATTTAGGTTTATTCCATAGAAATTTAAGTTTTTATACCTGTACGTTTGAGCTTTTATTAAAGATTTTGATTTTTTAAACTTAAAAAATGTCCTTTAGTATAATAACATGTCCATATATATGCTAATGTATATATATATATCCTGAATTAGTCTTTTTCAATATTATATGAAAAACTCCTTTGTTACAATGTCAAGTTTTATGTTTTCTTTCAACTGAATATTCAAATATTTGTATCTCTTGTGATTATAAAAGTCCTTGATGTAATTTTATGCCACACACTGACCTAGAATTTCTATAAAATTGTTATCATGTATTAATTTATTTATATGTGTTTGCCTCTCTCATATGTGTGTGTATTTGTATGAACATATGCATGTGAATTCATGCCCTCACATTCACGTGAAGGGCAGAGGAGTTGATTTTCTTTTACCACCATGTTGTTCCAGGAGATGGATCTCAGATTGTTAGGCATAGCAAAAACTCTTTACCTGATGATCCATCTAATTGGCCACATTTTTTTTTTGCACTTTAGAATCAAAACTATAAATTTAAATTTAATAGTGTAATAATACATATGCATAGTAATTTTATTTTACAAAATAATTTTATAAAACATAACTATTCTGAAGCATAATTAATTTTACCTAATGCTAGATGAATCATTGCTATTCATAAATATTAGATGTTTTTCAATACTTTAAAAAAATTTGTTCACTATTAACTTATTTTAGAATAATTCATGGTTATTTAAAATCACCAAAGCAAGCAAACTTCTGTGGAGAATTGAAACACAATTGACTTTGATTCAATAACTATGCTGTGGAGAAAGGAACACCTTGAATTTAACATATGCTTCAAGGGATATTTGTGTGTGAATTTGTATCTGTGGTTTTGTGTATCCTTATCTTACAAATAAGTGTGTTCAAAATCACAGGACTGATGACTTTTCAGAAGAGCTAGGCTTTATGGCAAATATATCTTACAATATTATTTCCTTTGAGTTACCTGATATGAACAAAAATATATTTTATTATATTCATATGAATTTTATAGAAACAACTTACATTTTAACATTTTTTCTGAAAATGTCACATTTCTGGTAATCTTTTTTAGGCATTTTTCAATCTTGACATTTGCTTGAATAAATATAAATCTAGTAAAATAATGGGATTTGTTAGCTAAGAGTGATTTTTTTTGTCTGTGAACATTTCTTTTGTTGTGACATATTCACATACCATATAGTCCAATTTGCCAGTTTCTCTAATTTAGCCCTATAGAATTTAAATAGAACATTTCCTTCCTTACTCTTCAAAATTATCTCTGATTTTGAAGGGTAAATCAAACTTACTGGGTATTGCTACAAAGAGTGGTTAAAGCCCACACCTTTTATATCTTTTTTTCTATTTATGTATTTGTTTTATCCTATTCATGTTTATTTTTATTATTATCCTGTTTTATCATTATTATTATTATTATTATTATTATTATTATTATTATTTCTTTTAGATACCTCTTTGTTTTCTAAGGAGAGACAGCAAGAAAGCATTACCATCTATGAAAAAAAATCTATTTTCAAGAAAAAAAAAAGAAATGCAAGTCAAGTAGCTAACTAAGGCATTACTTGGTTAGCATTAGAATAGAAAGCATCTTCAGATAGGAAAGAAGAATTCCCAATTAATAAATTGCTCAGAGACGAATTTGAAATTATTTAAAGAATTATTTAAACCTCAAATGGTAGAGGCCAGTTCCCACCCAGATTCTCAGTGTTACCAGTGAGGCCGAGTTAGAAAGTCTGCCACTTTGATGTGCAGACTCAAACAACATTTCTCTGCCCAATAAAGATATAAACCCTGAGCACCACAATATCCACATGTCGTTTTGTGTAGTTCAATAATCTCTCTCTATTGGGTTGCTATAAATATTAGTTGACTCAATATAGGCAAAGTCTGTAGAGGTATGGCTGGCATAGTGACTTTTATTACTGGCTCTTCAATCCAATTCTCCCCTTCATAATTGTGTTACAAGCTGTTTATTTCCTTAATATTTACATTGTTTCAAATCCAAATTTTCTTTCTAAATTGACTGAAATAATATCATCCTTAATTATTTCAAAAGGTTTTATGTTGTGTTCACAAGATGAAAGGGATTTTAAGGGTTTTACTATCTATAAAAACACAAAGAAAATAACTTCATAGCATCTTGAAAAAATCAGGATCTCTGTAATGAAGGGAAAATTGAAGCAGAACACCTATAATAGTGTAGATTACAGTGATATAAAATTAGAAAAAAGTCATCATTTGTGATGAAATAAATGAAATCACATTTTAATGGAAATGAGAAGGAAAATACATTTCCAGGCAAACAAATCAATACAATCCCAGCTAGGTAGTCAACTCCATAAACATAATAGAAAGATTTAGAGATGTAAGCAGCTTCCTATAAAAAGCTTATAAAATCACAGCGATAATTTTTGGAATCTTTCTTTAATAAATAATTAAATTGGAAGACATAAAACAAAAGAACACTCACTATTAAGATTTATTCACCAAATTTGGTGAGATGCTCAGCAGGAAATGGTCCAGCCATCAAGTCTGAGAACTTGACTGTGATCCCTAGAATTTACCTAGTAGAAGGAGACAGCTGTTCCAATAAGATGCTCTATGACATTGTATGAAACATGCACAAATACACACACACACAAAGGCACACATAGAGACACAAGCAGGCACACACACACAGAGACTCACACAGGCATATACATACAGAAACACACACAGACACACACACACACACACACACACACACACAGAAACAGAGACAGAGGGACAAAGATAGAGAAGACAAAAACAGAGACAGAGTTAGAGAACAAATAGAGAGACAGACATATGTGGATAAATAAACAATAACATTAGAGCAATGATTCTTTCACCTTCTGAAATATATACTGAGTTATTCAGTAGAATTTTATAATTTTTGTGTAGGAAGTTCTGATGAGCTGAGGTGTAAGGAAGAGCTGACATCATTCAAGATATCAGGATCCTCCTGCTGCAGACATCTGCTGTTCTGTTTTTATACTTAGGAAAAATGAATTCAGCTTTACCCTGAAATCTCCAACAAGTGGTGCTGGTCTAACTGAATGTCAACATGTAAAAGAATGCAAATAGACCCATATTTACCACTTTGCAGAAAACTAAAGTCCAAGTGAATCAAAGAACTTAATATAAAGCCTGACATACTAAATATAATAGAAGAGAAAATGAGGAAAAACCTTGACTCATTGTCACAAATGACAACTACCTGAACAGAACACCAATAGCTCAGGCTCTAAGACCAGCAATCAATAAATGGGGCCTTATGAAACTGAAAAGCTTTTGTAAGGCAAAGGACACTGTCATTAGAACAAAATGGCCACATACAGATTGGGAAAGGTTCTTTACCAACCCTACATCTGACAGAGGACTAATATCCAAAATTTATAAAGAACTCAAGGTATTAAACACCAAGAAACCAAATAATCCAATCAAAAAATGGGATAGACAGCTAAACCGACAATTCACAAAAGAGGAATCTCTAGTGGCCGAGAGACCCTTAAAGAAATGCTCCACATCCTTAATCAGCAGAGAAATGCAACTCAAGATGATTCTGAGATTCCATCTCACACCTGTCAGAATGACTAAGATCAAAAACTCAAATGACAGCACATGCTGGCGAGGGTGTGGAGAAAGGGGAACTCTCCACCATTGCTGGTGGGAGTGCAAGCTGGTACAACCACTGTGGAAATCAGTCTGGTAATATATTAGAATACTTGGAATAGCTCTTCCTCAAGACCCAGCCATTCCACTCCTAGGAATATATTCAAAATATTCCTCACCAAACCACAAGGACATCTAAAGAGTTTGAAAACTTGAACACAGACACTTGGCTTCTCGTTCTGGGTCATCTCTGGCTGCTTTGTGATAAAAAAGGAAGTTTTTGTAATTTGTGCAGACTAGAAAAAAAATAAACTTCCCTTTTGGTGTAGTAGAATTGAATGAATAAAGTGTTCATGCAAAAATGAGAGAAGAGTGTACTAGGGATTATATGAATCAACAAGTACAGACATATGAAATTTATAATGGAAGTCAATTAGTAATATTGAGACTGAAAGTCATAAAAAACAAACTGGCCCTGTAGGGCATCTCAAGTTTGACTTCCCCATCATAGAGAAGGATTGGAAGTAGTTATTCTCAATTGTATTCTAGAGGACCAGAAAAACTTAATGTCTTCCTATGCTTTATAAAAGATATTTGCAGAGTTTATACTGTGTTACCTTGGTACAATATTTTACAGTTATTATTTTTTAAACTCTCATGAAATGTAGTGGAGAAATTACAATAAATCACATTGGAATATATACATATAAATATACACATCCAACTATCTATATCATATCATATCATATCTATCTATCTATCTATCTATCTATCTATCTATCTATCTATCTATCATCTATCTGTCTGTCTGTTTGTCTAATCTGTGTATGGTCAAATTTATTCATTCATACAGAAAAGAAATTAGACAATCCTAGGAATTCATTAAACCACTGAAGGCCTTTAGGAATATGTGTTTTCTATGTGTCTAATCAGAAAACAAGAAACAATATTTAGATATTTCTTGTAACTTCACGTTTCACATACTCACTACATTGCCTCTTTCCTATCATCACTTTAAAAGGGCAAGTGGGCATGTGAAATGAAATGATTCACATGCTGTAAAATTATTACTGTTTCAAAACAATGTTTCAGATACTCATTATGGCTTTCAGTATCATGGTTCCAGCCATGTCTTACCACTTGCACTCCACATAAACACACCTAGAGAGACCCCTTATCTAAAAGTTCAACATGTTGCAACCTGATGTCCTTTCCTCTTCTAAAACCCCAACAGTTCATTTCTGTCTATGTACAGAGAGACCACTGAAAATACCATTTTCTCAAAACCTGTCTAGATTTACAGTCGAGTGTCTGTGTTAATACACTTCCATTGTAAGGTTTGTATGTATGTATTTGTTGAGTCTTGCCATGCCTAGTACATCATTTTCTCATTTTTGTTTGAACAGTGTTAATTCGTTCAGGCTTATCCCACCCAATAAGAAAAGTTTGTGTTGTTGGAGTCTGCACACATTATAAAAACTTGCTTGTGTTTATTAAACAACAGCAAGAGAGGACCCAGGACCATAAGGCAATTCTTTGTGCTCCAAAGATATGTGATTCTAACCCCAAATCTGTACAGAGATTATGTCTATTATAATTATGTAAAGAGTCATAGTCAAAAGGAAAACAATGTCATTGCCAATAAAAGTCCGATGAAGATTAGGAGATAAGCCAGAGTAAGGCTCATGAAAGGTAACCAAAGTACTATAGATAAAAGAGTGTTGGGCTGGAGAGATAGCTCAGCCATTAAAGGCTAGGCTCACAATCAAAAATATAAGAGTGTTTTATGATTTAAGTAGAGCTATCTTTTATTTCTTGTGTTAGACCTTACAACCTTACATCAAATCCACAGGATGAATTTTAAACAGAAACAATATACCAGATCCCAACACTGGTTTCATCAGCATTATCAGACCCTGTCTCAGCAGCATCAATGCAAACAACTACCTATAAACAGGGCCCACCTATTCTGGTCGTGACCCCACACTTTGCAAATGAGAAGCCTGGTGACACTGTGAAGTCTACCAGAGGCCAGTGTAAAATAAAGAAACACAAACTACTACAAACATCTCACCAATGGAGAAACTTTTTCTTTGTTATTTTAGGCTTTATAGGATTGAATATGAAGATGTGCTGATCCTAAGTGGGAGAAAAGATAAACAAAATAGATTAATTAGGTTTCAAAACTTACCCTTTCTTTTGGAGATAAAGATTGCTTCCAATATATTGCTCATAGTTCACTGTGATGATGAATCATACACAAGACTATCTGTAACATGTAAATTAGAGAATGGAAACTTTACAGCTTAAATTGTATTTTAGATTCATCCACTGTGACTTTCTGCTGTAGAAACTGTGGAGAGAGGAGAAACTCCACAGATACTAGTGTATAAGACCTGAGTTAGAGTCTTCACAGAGATTGAAATATTGACTGAAAAGATTCTCCTTTCTAAAAAATTAATAACCTCACTAAACTCCACTTTTCTCTATAAGCATATTTCTAAAGTCATCACTTGGTGAAAAATTCCCTGGAATTATACTAGAAATAATCATTATTTTCTCACTCCAAAATATTTATAGTTATATGGTAATGTGCACAAACACCCAGCCTCCATAGGGACCAAGACCATGCTGCTTTCCACTTACCCTGAAGCATTTGGTACATGAGTGATTTAACAGAACTAGTACACTATCATTGCCACTACATAGCCAGTTATTGTAAGGATATTTCACAGACATTATCTCTCCCTTGACCCCATTTTCTTATTCTAAGGGACATTTTTAGATTTATTTACCGAACATCCTATCCAATTATGCTTTCAAAGTCACATTGAAGTTTATATTATAGAAGAAATACAATAAATTTTTACATAGTAGGCAAGCTCTGAGTCTAGTTTAAGATTTGAATATATATGATGAAATTGAGTTTTAGATCTACCAATTAAATCTGGAGCTTTAGACATATTTTGTTGCGTCCCCCTCGACCAGCAAGGATGACGAAACTCACAAAAGCTCTTCTCCAGCAGTTTATTCAGGTCCCTTGAAAACAGTGTTCTGAATTCCGAATGCCCGGGCAGACCCAACCCACAGGCTAAATACTAAAATGAACAGCCAGTCAAGTAAAGCCAAGTGGTGCTATCTTAGAGGCCCACGTATGCGGAAGCAAGCCAGATCAGCGGTCTTTGCCAAATATGAACTTATTATCATAAAGAGCGCTCACCGTCGGGCTGGTGGAAGGCGGAGACCAGCGCCATCTTTAGGGCGCGGCACTTCGCAGCTCTCTACAGTTCCTCCTTTTTTATTTTTTCTAAAGTTGGTAAAAGTCCCTGGAAAGGCTTCGTAATCCCTCTATCTGGGGATCTCACGGTGGGCCTGAGCCTGTAGGAGGGCGGTGCTCAAACTCTTACCCGTCTCTGGGTCAGCCTCCCCACTCGGGACTGCCCTGTCTTAGGTGGCCGAGACTTACCCGTCAACTCCGTCACTGACTTACCAGACCCTAATATCCGTGGAACGAATACCTCAGTGGGCAGGGACTATGCTCAGTGAAGATTTACTTCATGGCAGCGAGCCATGCCTGAGGGGACTGGCCCGCCTCAATGGCGACAAGGGCTTGTATAATCATGGCTACATTACGCTTTTGTGTAGCTCTCATTTTATAGATGCACCATAGGCAAACCAGAGAGGCTAGTATCATTAGTATCGCCAAAGAGCCTACGCCCGCCCACTCCTTAAAATGATCCATAGCCGTCTGTATCCAGGAAGTCAAACCAGTAGACAGGCTCAGATCCACCCGAGTGGAGTTGATGTGTACGATTGTCGCTCTCAGCTCTCTCATCAAATTTTCAAATTCAGCCGACCAATCCTGTAAGAGGAACTTTGACAACTGTCTAGACAAATTAGCAGCCTTTGTAAAATTTTGATACTGCACGGAAGTAACACACAAACCTTGCAATTTCCACTCACACCCCAATTGTGCTAGTTGCTAAAGAGAATCAATCTGTTCTTGTATTAAATCTATGCATTGATTAACTATCATAAGACCTCCTTTGAGATGAGAATTCATAGAGGTCTGAGTATCCAATGCCTGTGCCACAGTGGCTGAGATGTTATTCAGGGCATTGGCAGTCTGTATAGAACTAGACAAGGCAATAGCTGAGGCAGTAGCTCCCACAGCATCAACAGTGATAGCAGTAACAATAGCTGCAGTGATGCCAAAATCTCTTTTAAATCTGAATAGCATCATGGTATTAGGGGCCTCTACAGGAACTGGTACATATCGAGGCATTTTAGTCACCACAGCCACAGGAAAGGCTGTGGCATTCCAGCATAGGGCATAAAAACATGTGCCTGGAGTGCATACTAACTGTTCTTCACCCAAGGATGCACTCCCATTACTTACAATCCACAGAAAAGGAAGCCAGAGACATACTGGCGAAGCTAAAAAGTTCTTGTGGTAAGAATGAAATAAAGAATTCCAAGTACCAGAGCCACTACTGCTAGAGAAATCCAATCTGGTAGCAGACCCTAGGGAAAAATTACCTCTTTGATAAATTCCTCCTCCAAGCATAATGACAGGTCCCAAGTCCATGCAACTTCCATTTACTCCACACAAAAGCCACAAATCAAAAGGATTGGTGGCAGTCTGCTGAGGATCCCTAGTAGATATATCAAGCATTCCTGTACAAGACTTATTCACTATATTACTAATCATGGGGCTAAAGGAAAAATAATCTTGTTGAACCCAAACTGCTCTGCGCTCCTGACATACTCACTGCTACTATCACCAGGATCCTTAGGAAGGTCTTCATGACGAATGTTCCTCACAAGGCGTTCAGGCACCCACACTGGATCTTGTTGATCCTGAGGAAAAACACAAACAGACCCTCTCGCCCATGCTAGCACGGGGTCAGGCCCCCGCCAAGAGCCTGTCAGAACGTCCTTCCACTTCACCATGCTTTTAGGTGAACCATGGGAATCCTGATGTCTGTCCGCTGCTGAGCGGCCTTGAGCATCCAAATTGAAAAAATTTAAAGTAAATAAGGCTAAAGATATTCTCTCCTTGGGGGTACGGCCTTGGCCTATACCCCCTTTTTGTTTTTGCAAGCATTCTTTCAAGGTGCGATGAGCACGCTCCACAATTCCTTGTCCTTGAGGATTGTATGGTAATCCGTGATTAAGCTGTACCTCCATCTGATTACAGAAGGAGACAAAGGACTGAGCCGTATAGGCTGGTCCATTGTCCATTTTTAGCTGTTGTGTTTTTTCCAATGCAGCCCAGGCTTCTAAGCAATGTCCTATGACATTGCGAGTCTTTTCTCCACTCATAGGTGTAGCATGTATGATACCTGAGCAGGTATCCACAGATACATGAATATATTTTAAGGTTCCAAATTTTGAAATGTGGGTAACGTCCATTTGTCAGATTTTGAGTGGCATCAACCCTCTAGGGTTCACTCCCACACTGGG
>CAJQZJ010000309.1:4079836-4149576 GCA_907164525.1 Lophiomys imhausi | reverse complement strand
ACTCTTGTAATAAGGCACATACAGTACTACTATTCTTAATAGGACCTACTAATTCTAATATTTTCACTGCGTTGACCACATAGACTGAATCTGAAATCAAATTGAATGCAAATTGACATCTTTTAAACACCTCAATTACTATTTTCAACTCTACTATTTGGGGGGAGCCCGGTTGAAATTGACGTAACACGGGCTCTTGTCTTTCTATCAAATAGGCTCCACAGCCTGTCTTTGAACCATCAGTAAACACATTTGGTGACCCTTGAAGTGGTACTGCTGAAGTAACCTTAGGGAATATCATTGGGTGCTCCTTAAAAAATGATAGCAATGGATGTTTAGGGTAATGGTTATCAATCACTCCTTCAAAGCTACATTGCAATATTGCCCAGTCATCTACAGTGCCACACAAAATCTTAATTTGATAACTGGAATAGGGCACTATTATACTGGCAGGAGCAACTCCAAAAGACTGCAAACATTGTTGGATACCATTCAAGGCTAAAGCAGCAAGTGCAGTGGGATAATGTTCTATTCTGTTCTTACTTGTGTCCACATCCCCGGGCAAAAAGATATCCCTACTTTCAGGGACTGTACAGGCTGATCTATCTGAGTGGCTTCTGGATATGGGGGAGGAGTTGAAGGCGCCATGGCAACGGCTTTACCAGCCGCTGCCAGCGTGGCTGAAGGCGCTGTAGCAATGGCTCCACCCACTCCGACTGCCGCCGACATGTCCTTTTCTTTTAACCTTTTCTTTTCCTTTTTTCTAATAACAGTCCTCTCTAACTGTTCTATTAGAGCATGTAGCTCTCCTTCAGAATCCGTGCTCTCTGAGTCCTCAAAATCTCTAAAATCTCTAAAATCTTTAAGATCGGGATAGAGAGGAACTTTCTTTTTGCCTCCCTTTTCACTGTCTGCCTGCTCAAATCTTTCACCTTTGTTACTTTTCTTTTCACTGTCTACTTGCTCAGATCTTTCCCCTCCATCCTGAAAGACAGGATAGTACAGCTCATGTCTCACTTCCCTCCAGACATTTGGACAGAATGACCGCCCACTAGGATCACTCAGAGGGGAAGTCTCATTATATGAAGGCGGCGCCAGCACAGGCGGCCCCGGACCTGAGGGCTCTATCCGGGTACAGTCAGAACTCTTCCTCAAAGATGACTTCTCCATTTTCTTTGTTAACCTTTTAAGTTCCTCTTTATACTCTGAGCTATCCTCTTCCAAAGTATCTTTCCCAGATTTGACCAAGCGCTCCTCTTTTAACTGTTCTAATGCCTTTTGTCCTTTTTCCACTGCCTTGCAATATCTCTGATCTCCTAAACAACTCCGAACAAGTCTCCAAATAGGCCGTGCTCCTCCCTGCAATGTACTTTGCTCCCAGGCAAAATCCAAGTCCCTGACTAATTTGTCCCAGCAGGATACCGTAAGATTCCCGGACACCGCAAACACGGAGCCACGGAATCACATTCATTCAAAAATCTTTCTAGGGTAGACTTCTTAATCTTCAAATTCCTAGCTAAAAGTAGCTCCTGAAGAGCCAGAAAAATTGGGTGTGACTCAGACAATCCCATGTTTAAAAATTTACTTTTGGTTCGCTGCTTCCCCGCGAAACTTTACCTTTCGTTCGCTATCTCTGCGAATCTTTACTGTATGTTCACTATTATCTGCGAATCTTTACTTTGTGTTCACTATCTCCGCGAATGTTTACCGTATGTTCGCTATTATCCGCGAATCTTTACTTTATGTTCGCTATCTCCGTGAAACTTTATTTTCCTGATTTATCCTAGGAACTTACCAGCGCTGCCCCTGACTGCAGGAGTTCTGAGTCTTTTCTGGGTCCCCGTACGGGCCACCACTTGTCGCGTCCCCCTCGACCAGCAAGGATGACGCAACTCACAAAAGCTCTTCTCCAGCAGTTTATTCAGGTCCCTTGAAAACAGTGTTCTGAATTCCAAATGCCCGGGCAGACCCAACCCACAGGCTAAATACTAAAATGAACAGCCAGTCAAGTAAAGCCAAGTGGTGCTATCTTAGAGGCCCACGTATGCGGAAGCAAGCCAGATCAGCGGTCTTTGCCAAATATGAACTTGTTATCATAGAGAGCGCTCACCGTCGGGCTGGTGGAAGGCGGAGACCAGCGCCATCTTTAGGGCGCGGCACATCGCAGCTCTCTACAATATTTCTTAACAAGTTCCTTACTATAAAAGTGTACTTTCTTGTCAGGTACACAACTAAGGTAGAATACACCCTTGATCTAATTCTCAGGACCACAACCATACATCCATACACAACTCACATACATGGGCATTAAAGTATACTAACTTATTATAAATAATTAAAATTATTTATATTAATATCAATGATATTAATGAGATGCATTTTAGTATGTTAAGTAATTAATACCTCAAGTGTTTTAACATTTATTTGTTTCTTCAAGTTACATTTCAATAATAGCCCCCTCCATCCACCCCTCTAGGTCCTACACTCCTGCCCTCTTCCCCCTCTTCTTCCTATCCTCATTTTTTAAAATTTAAAGTATATCTTCCACCCCATATCTCCCCCAATAAAAGGCCATTTTTCTTATAACAATAAATACAATATAAAACAATAAGAATAATTAGGGAACAATTATGAAAATTATATGGTATAACATATATTCCCAATGTCCAGTCTATATGTATTTGGCAACTAATAATAATATTGTATTACCTATCTATCTCAATGAGTTTAAATTTCTATACCTAACTCAGTTAGCATACAAATTTGCATTACCAACTTAAAAAACATCTTCTTAGGTCGAGAACATCCTTTTAATACCTAAACAACTTAAAACTTAACTGTGAGACTATAACTATCTAGTCTTGAACCACATCAGAGACCTAAAGAAGGATAAATACATCTGAATAAATAGGAAGTGCATGGAACTAGAAAAGCTCATCCTGAGTGAGCAGAAAGATGCACATGGCATGTATTCATTATAACTGAATTTTATCCGTATAATACAGGATAAATATCCAACAACCAACAGCACGAAAAAAACAGGAACATAGACTTTGTAACCAGTTATTGGGATACTTCAACCTGGTGGAGCTGCGCTGTAGGCCCACAGTGCAAGAGGAACCTCTTAGCCTTCATGTAACTGATGAACTGAGGGGGGCTGTTATATGTGTGCACCCCACACCAGAGGAGTAGGATAGGTGGGAGAAGGGGAAGAGGGTGGGAGGGTCAGAGGGTGAGACCGGGAAGGATGAAGGAAGCGGGCTGTGATGGAGATGTAACTTGAATTTATAAATAAACAATTTTAACCCCCCCTCAAAAAAAATCAGGAAGTACAGAGCATGCAGCTTTCAAAATTTGAAAATGGAGCAAAAGGAACAAGTGGACAGAGAACAAGAAAGAAAATTTAAAGGATCACCATTTTTATTTTACTCTAGTTACTTTCTGTATGGCAAAATGAAATACTTTAACACTCACAGTAGATAAGTTTTGCCAAATTAATATATTTTCACTGAAATTTTATAACTTTATTTTCATTCATATTCAAACAACTAGAATTTGGTCATTTGTTTTATCTCCACTTGCCGATATTTAAATTTGTTTTCTTTGTTTTTATTCCTTATTATGGCATCTTATCATATTATTCTTTACTGAGTACTAGAAAGAATTTGATCCAAATTTTAAGTTCTTAAAAGCAAATATGAAATCTCACACATTGTATAAAAATGCTCTGCATATAACCGAGTCTCTGAATATTTAGGAATTTTGATGATGAATTCATATGAAAATAATAATTATTCCAAACTTTTACTGCATTTATCTTACATAGATATTGAATAAGAGGTGATTGGATTCTTAGCTATACATACAATTAATATGCCTAACAGAATCTTTAATGTCTGTTAGACTCACATACCTACTGCTATTTGAATTTCTTAGAAGGTTGAGAAAAAGAGTAAGAGGCTTATTCGTGTCATCTGAACTGTTGTATATGACAGAAGAAACAATGTAAGATAACAATGATATTAAAAATATACAAATTTTTATGTCAATATTATTTTTCTGACTTTCATTACTTTTATTATTTGCCTAATGCTCCAAATGTCACATAATGATGCTTGCTGGACTAGGAAATTTATACACAGTTGAATAACTAAGTCCAAAAATGCAATAATACAAAACACACTGCAATGTCACTGGACCAAATTAAAATTGATTTAAAGACTGCTAATAAACAATCCATGTGAGGTCAGCTTAGCCCAGCAACAAAGGAGGACATGAAGTGAAATAATGAGGACAATGGCTGTAATTTTATGAAGACCAAATCAATGTCCAGCTTGGTCTCCCATTTAAGAGATTACTTAAATTATTTAAATTCAGATAAGGTTCAAATTTTACTTCAATTACTTAGTAAAGTTGTACTTCCATACTGTTCTTGAGAAAATAAGGTAAGAAACAGATATAATTCCATGAAGAGCCTGACTCCTGTGGCTGGAAGTATGACAGTCATGGTTCCCAGACTTCAGATGACAAAAGAAGTGCTTCCCTGCTTCCCTGCTGACATGCAGTGTCAATAGGATATAAACAGGAATGAAACCTGTGTTGTTTGAAAAAGCAATATTGAAATTATGTTGTGAAAGTATGTATATTTGCAAATTATGAGAAAGAAATTCTGTAAGTACAGTGTACCTTGGAATGTCCCTTGACCATGACCAAGACTGCTAGATATTATCTTTTAAAAGATTTTTATCTATGTAACTTTATTTTCTTGGTGATGGTGTATTTGTAAAAACAAATAACTTGAAAAGTCAGGGATATTTGTTTTGTTTTGTTTTGTGACTCACTGACTCTAAACCGGCTCTCTATGTAGTCATGGATTTTAAGCTATTTGTTGGACCCTGGTGGGCCGAGCATAAGAAACACATAGGGTGACAATGTTATTATAAATGGCATTTATCTGATGACTAGAGGTGTGGGACATCTTTTACATGATTATTGGGTTCTATCTTTTCAGAATTTTACATTTCATTAGCATATTTATAGACTGAGTTGTACAATCTTGTCTCATTGAAGTATTCCAGTGTTTTTTGTGCACTGTAGGGATCAGCCCTTGCTACATGGAGATGACTACAGTTACTATCTTAGCAGTCATTAGTTGTCCCAGATCTCTATCTAGGGGTAAGACCTTGTGATATTTCCTCCATCCATGTTGACATGCCAACTAGTGTTGACATTGTTCAGGTCTTGTTGTTTAGGAGAGCACATTGTTAAGATTCCATAGATGGAGTGTTCCCATCTTATATAGAAGATACTGTCCCAAAACATATGTCCTGGTCCTCTGGGACCTAAAATCTTTCCATTTGCTTTTCTACAGTGTTCCTTAAATCTTATGTGTAGAGATTATATTGTAGACGTATCATTTGGGGTTAGGTACTAAAGCTTTTTTTTCTCTACATTTTGACTATTTTTTTATTTTTATTTATTTCAAGGTTATAATTTCATTACTTGATTCCCTTTCTATCCACCAAAGCCTCATATATATGTATATATATATATATATATATATATGCTATCTTTCAAATTGATGACCTATTTTTATTTTTATTGCATATATATGCATAGGTATATGCACATATGATGTGTATGCATTTGTTTGTGTCTATGTATGTGTGTGTATTCCTAAATAAAACCTGCTAAGATAGTATAATGCTACATGTATATATATGTTTAGGGCTGACAATTTGGTATTAGAAAACCAAAATGTGTGCTGTTCCTTGGGGATCATTATTCCCCCGACTCTCAGTATTGTTAAATTGCCTACAATTCTTTATATAGTCTTGAAGCCTCATAGCCCATCTATAATTCCTCTCTCCCCATCTGTTTGTTTGTTTTTTTTGCTATATCTATTATAATTGTCCATAATCAGTTAATGTTTAGACAGTCATATTGGTGAGATTTTATGGGTTTAAGTTCTGATTTTTTCAGCAGATCCAATATCACAGCTTTATAAATAATAAAACTCTCTAATCCTCAGATTCTTACAATATTTCCAGTCCTTTTCGATAATATTCCCTAAGCCTTAGATCTGTGAGTGTTTTATAGATGTATTCATAAAGATGGGATTCCACTCTGAATTTGGATTGGTAGCAGTTTTCAGTAATCACTTCTGTATCTTGCAGAGTTTCCTTGATGAGGTGAAAAGATTCTATTTACTTGTGGATATAAAGATAAATGCTGTTTTAGTTAAGGAGTAGATGTAGGTATTTCTCCATATCCACGAACTTCACTAGCATTGAGTTGTTACCTAGGTTTCCAGTATTAGGCATGGTTTTCCTCTTGTGAAATAGGTCTTATGGCCATTTAGAGAGCTGTTATTTACTGCCAAGGCATACTTGCCACTACTGTTTCCTTAACATGATTGGGTCATATTCATCATTGATGTAGTTCATAGGTATAATACCTGAGTATGTCTATTGGTTGCTTCCCTTTTTTAGAAGTTTGCATTGTTCCTTCTAGAACTATGAAAGCTTGCCCTTAGGAGGAGGCCTTCAGGTTAGCTCCCACTCAGGGATCTCTGGAAATTGTTTCTGAAGTGCAGGATTTCTTTATCAATTGGCAATTTCTTTTCACATCCAGGGGAAAGCAAGTGCAATAGCAATTGGATTTATGTTTTGAGAGTCTCTTGGACAGTCGTGGACAACAGCTCACTACACATTTTTTTTTTTTTTTTTTTGCGTGAGTCCTTCACTTCGGGTAGTGTCTCATTAATTATTGTTTAACTTTTGGATTCCCCTTCACTGAAGGAGAAGAGGAGTTAAGGGTATATTTCTGGAACAGAAGGTGATGGACTACAGCTGACTTGACTACACAAGGAAAAATTATTCAAACACAGGAAGGGGCCATGGAGAGGGGAGAGAGAAAGAATAGAGAGGAGAGAGCAATCTCTCTTTTTAAAAAATTATTTATTTATTACTTCAGGTTACATCTCCATCGCAGTGACCTCTTTCTGCCCATCCCAGTCCCACCCTCCCACCCTCTACCCACTATCCATTCCATCACATTCCTCTGGAGTGGAGTGCCCCTACATAACAGTCTCCTGCCCCAGTTCAGCAGTCATATGAGGACTAAGAGCCTCCTCAAACACTGGGGGCCTACAAGGCAGCACCACTAGGGCAAAGTGTCTCACTGACAGGAAAAAAGTCTATGTTCATGTTCCCTTTGGTGCATTCATTGTAGTATAGTTATCCTGTACTATATGGCTAAAATCGTACTATAAGTGAATAGATGTCATGTGTATCCTTCTGGGTCTGGGTTAGCTCACTCAGGATAAGCTTCTCTAGTTCCATCCATTTGGAGCAATCTCTAATGGCCTAAAGATAGTTGAAGAAATACCCAACAACCTCAGTTATCAGAGAAATGCAACTCCAAACAACTCTGAGATTCCATCTCACACCCATCAGAATGGCTAAGATCAAAATCTCAAGTGGTAGTACATGCTGGCAAGGATGTAGAGAGAGGTGAACATGCCTCCACTATTGGTGGGAGTGCAAACTTATATTACCACTTTGGAAATCAGTCTGGCAATATCTTAGAAAAGTGAGAATAGTATTCCCTCAAGACCCAGCCATACCAATCCTGGGCACATATCCAATAATTCTCCACCAAGCCACAAGGACATCACCCCAACTATGTTCATAGCACCTTTATGAGCAATAGCCAGAAACTGGAAACAACCCATATGTCCTTCAACTGCAGAATGGATAATAAAAACAAACAAACAAACAAAACTGTGGTACATTTACACAATGGAATACTACTCAGTTATCAGAAACAAATAAATCGTGTAATTTTCAACCAAATGGATATATCTAGGAAAGCTCATCCCAAGTGAGCTAACCCAGACCCAGAAAGATTCACATGGTATGTACTTACTTATAAGTGGATATTACCCAAATAGCACAGGACAACCATCCAACAATGCACAAACCCAAAGAGATAGGAACCTAGCATAACTACCCTATGAAAAATTCCATCCAGCAATGAGTCATGGTTATGGGGACACATTACCCTGCTGGGTTGTCATATCAGACCCCTGTACAATAGTAAGCTCTTAGCCCTCATGTGACTGATAAACTGAGGGGGGGTTGATAAGTGGGGCCACCCTCATCCTAGGAGGAGAGAAGGGGATGACGATGGTGGGGAAGAGGGAGAGAGATTTGGACCGGAGGGGAGGAGAGAGGGGACTTTTATTGAGATATACTTTGAAAAAATAAACAGAAAAAAAAGAAATAGCCTGAGGGTAAAATACCAATAAGAGATAAAACCAAATGTTTGGTAAAGAATCTATTATGTCTAGCATATTAAAACAATTCTGAGTTGAAAAAAAAGTATACAGGCATCCATCTATAAAAACATCAAAAAGAAACCATTCAATAAAATAAATAAAACCAAAACAATAATGTCCTTATAATTTTTAAACAGAAGAGTTCCTTAGAACCATGCCATCAGATAGTAAATGGATTCACTTTTCAACTCTATATTTCAGGACTGTCTTTTATGAATCGATTTATTCAACGTGTGGTCTTAAACCCTTAAAACATAAATCATTACTGAAAAGGCATAAAATCTATTATTTTTCAAGTTACTTTTCCACAGATTGATAAACAACCACCAGGATATTATTTAGTTAAACTTGTTACCATACAATATTTATTTACACATATTATTAGAATATAGAACCCATTAATAAAGGTATTTCCCTGAGAACAATATCCATCTATTTTATTTCAAAATCACCCTGAACTTTTTTTCTGTCATCATGTAAAAATTAAAATAAAAATAACTTTTAAGAATCAGCAATAGGATGGAAATTTACTACACTTTGTAGTCACCATTTTTTCACACCACTAAATTTTAATATGCATGTTATCATTCATTTTCAATTACACAGTATATTTTCATTTCGGTACTTTCTCATTCTCTCTACTCTTCTTTTTATGAATGAGCAATTCACATTCAATTGTTTAAAACTTCTATCTCATTGATCTTAAAGTCATTCTCACTGCTGCATGAAGTTGTTTAATATGTTATGAGTCAACTATGTTTCTCTTCTGAAATATCTTTTCACACCAAACCTTTTTCATTGCCTTTTTCATCTCTGTATTTCTTAGAGTATAAATGAGGAGGTTGAACATAGGAGCAATGATAGTGTAAAACAGGGCAAAGATTTTGTCCTCAGGGAAAGTGGTAGGAGGTCTAAGGTAGGCAAAAATGGAAGGTCCAAAGAATAAAATAACCACAGTGATATGGGACCCACAAGTAGAAAGAGCTTTGTGTCTTCCTTCTGCAGAGTAATTCCTTAATGTGAGAAGTATAACCACATATGAGCCAAACAATAGAACAAAGGTTACCAAAGCAATCAGTCCTGAATTGGCAACCACGAGGACACCAGTGATGTAGGTGTTAATACAGGCAACTTTCAGCAAAGGGAAAATGTCACAGTAGTAGTGGTCAATTTCATTGGGGCCACAGAAGGGCAAGCAGATTAGCAAACAAAACTGGGATAATGAATGGCCAGTTCCACCAACCCAGGAAGCCCAGATCAGGACATGGCACCTGGTTCTGCTCATGATGACCATGTAGTGGAGAGGCCTGCAGATGGCTACACAACGGTCAAAGGCCATGACCGTGAGGATTAAAACTTCAATAATGCCAAAGAAATGCAGGGCAAAGACCTGTAACATACAATTTGTATAGGAGATGTTTTTTCTTCTCACTAGTAGATCTCCAATAAGCTTTGGTGTCACACAGGAGGTATAGCAAATGTCCATAGAAGATAAATGACTGAGGAAGTAGTACATTGGTTGGCTGAACAGGGAACTGCATCTAACTGAGATAAGGATCAGCAGATTCCCAGATAAGATGGCAAAGTAACAGAAGAGGAAGAACATGAAGCAAAACACTTGAATGTTCTGCTTAGAAGACAGACCCATGAGAAGAAATTCTGATATGTTCCTCTGGCATTCCATCTATTATAGTCTGGCTAAGAATATTTATCTGTGGAAAAGAGATTTTTTAGAAAAATTAATGGCAACTGAATCATAACCATAAAAACACGAGTGACAAGTCAGATATTTTCCTAATGAATTATAGAATCTAATCAATTCAATCAATTAATTATATAGTCTCTTAAATTATACTTTTTTTCAATAATTTTTATTAGTATCCTCAAATATTATATACTATGTTTGTAGTGTGAAGAGGATATGTCATTAATTTTTTAAAAGCTATGTTAAAATTTCTAAAACCCTAAAGTTGTTGTATTGTTTCTATTTATAATATGAAACAGGTAAAATAATACTATGTAGAAAATTATTTCACTTATAATATGTGATATAATTTATACATACCACATTTTACCTTTCAGATTATTTTGTTTCAGGACATAATAAAAATTTAATTTTCTATTTATAATTTTAATAGCCTGTACTAGCAAATTTATGCTAATAAAATTTATGTTATATGAATATATTCTACTGAATATTCCATTGATATTATTACAAGAAATTGATTTATAATTAACAAGAATATACCATATTGCATATTTAACAAGACATTTAAAGCTATAAAAATACAGTGAAAATTTGATTGCTAATGTTTTGAAAAACTTAAAAAATACTTTCACTTATTTAAATTTTACTAAAAATGATGTAGGTAGGTAAACTCTGGCCTCGTTATTAGTGGTACGAACATGCGAATAAAGTAGATAACTTAATTTTGCCAAAATGTGGTATTTTAGACTAAATAATGAATAACCAAACAAAATAAAATTATGCGATTTTATTTCAAATATCACTTGTGGCATGAGTTGTGAATTTGAGTATATTACTCAATAAGATCAAGTTAGGAGTCTAATTAAAATTGTGAACAAAACACTTTTGTTAATGGATTCTCATGTGGTTATGAACCGCTTATCAGGGTGATCCTAAGCCTAAGAATTGCTAGACAACACAAAAGGAACTCAGTGTCATTTGTGGGAACTTTTTCTTTCATTTTGTTTTATTATGACATGTTCTTATCTCATTGGCTTTTTGCTTATTTTATTTTTATTTTTTGTGATTTTGTATGTATGTACATGTGTTTCTTATTTGATTTTGTTTTTGTTTCACTTTTGTCTGAAAAAAAGAGAGAAAAACGAGCATAAAGTTGTGTGGGTAGAGAGAAGACAAAGATCCGCAGTGAACTGGAGGAAGGGAAAAGTGTTCAAAATATATTTAATAATTACAAATAAAATATATGTCATATATATGTGTATAAGTATCATCATTTTCTGACTTCCATTCCTTATTCAACTGATTCTCTTAAATGAACAGGGTCAGATATATAGTAGTGAGTGAAATTACTATAACACTTACATGGTAGATGAGACTGGATTACAATATACCACAGCACCAGAAAATATTAGAATAAGGAACTGATATGCAATTTCTCTACCTTAAATCTGTTACACTTATTCTTGGAGCTCCAGAGAGCATAGCAATGTGAACAATGTCATGAATGAGTAACATTATCAAAGAATCAATTGACATTTTTTGACACAGTCAAGTCATTAAAAACAGAAAAGAGTAAGACATTCTTAAGAAATATATGGATATATAATAAACACCAATGCTCAAAACTAAACTATAATAGAATAAAATAAAGGAAATGACTCATTTTCTGTGAATTTGTAGATCAGCTAATAACTGATGCGCTTCAGAGCATTCTTCACTTGCAGCATTCAATAGCCATATACTAATATTTAGTACCAGGGGAAGTAAAGGAACTTGAGCTGTGACTTCATCCGTCTTAATATTTAATTTTTATGTTTTATAGAAAGCCTATAAAGGAAAATATTTTTAATTTCTAAGACAGAGTAGTCATTTAAAGTACACTTGAATAATCTACATATGCATATCACATGTTTCATACTATTCATAGTATTCATAATTTATTTTGAAAGCATATACAAGATTATTTTGAATTTCTGTGTTCACCAAAGTGGTTTTTATTAACACAAGATCCTCAACTTCTTTATGTTTTAATTTCTTCACCAATTAGTTTGCAAAAATAAATATAGTATACATGGAAGTAATAAGGCATTGATGATGCTTGCATATGCAAACTGCAGGCAGAAAATGAGGTGAATAATCACAATTTATTGATAACTTATATTCTCTTTCTAACAACAGATGAAAAATTATTAAAATGTCATAAAAGCACACATAAATTCCAACTCAAAGATGTTGAAATAATTAAAAATAAAGTAATAATATTCATCTTAGGACAGAAATCTGAACATATATGGATGTGGACAGTTTGAGAGGCAATACAAAAGTAATATGATGATATTATGCAAAATTGGAATTCTGGTTATGTTTACCTTACCCAGTTAAATTCCATATTATCAGAACTAAATAAAATATTTAATGTTAATAATTTTTAGCTTTGTAATGGTCTTTGGAAAAAAGTGACTTGCCCCATAGTTGGATTTTTGTAGATCCTTGAAAAACATGAACTCTCATTTTTAAAAATGTTTAAAATATTGGATGTGTTTTTTAAACATTTATTTATTTCTTCAAGTTACATCTCAATCATAGTCTCATCCTTACCCCCTTCCTGGTCTCACCCTCCTCTCTGCTTTTTCTTTTTAATTTAAGGTGTATCTTTTTCCCAGCAACAGCTCCCCCTTTTAGTCCAACAAAAGGCTCTTTTTCTCTTATAACAATAAATACAATAGAAAACGATAAGAATAATTATAACAATTATGAAAATTATAAGGTATAATACTCATTCCCAATGTCCAGTCCACATGTGTTTGGCAACTGAGATTAATATTCTATTATCTATCTCAATGAGTTTAAAGTTCTATACCTAACTCAGTTTCCATCCTAACTTGCATGAATGCTGATATTTTAATATGTTATTTAAACTTAAAATCTTTTTGAAATACAATTATCAAATACTAAAAACAGATTACTATATTCTTGCTCAAATTCTAATGACAGTATCTAAATATCAAAAGTAACTGTCAACAGTTATAGTGATATTATTGACAGCTCTAAGAAGGTTTACCTATGCAGGAATTATAGATGTCCTTCATGTTAGCTTTCTGTCATTCTTCTTCACACACTTATCTCCTACAGTTACTCAGCTAACTGACCTTGCTCACATATATACATGTGAAATAAAACACTATAAACTATATCTAACAGATTTAATTTCTCAAAAACATCATGGTTGCTTTCTTCCAGTACAAAATGAAACTTTCAATATGTGTTAAGGAGAGTGAAGGTTTTATGACGCTTAATTTACACTGCAGTATTTATTCAATCTATAAGAGAATAATGTAACGTCTAATTGCTGACAATTATTTATACTTACTCTTACTCAAATATTAAAAATACATGCAAAATACTGTGTATACATGCCAGGATTCTTATATCTATAGACAGTGAACCAAATATAAATAAATCATGATATCTTCATTTAAATTTTTATGCAATGAGAATCTGTTCCCTGAAGAGCCTGTTAAAGGTGATGTTTACAATATAACAGTAATGAGAAATAGTTATATTACTCAATCCTCTTGTGAATTTTATGGCTAAAATTCACTTTCTAATTTGTAGTAGCCACTTTCTGAGCATTATGTTTCTAGAGACCAATGCTTTTATTTAGATCTAGAAAGGCTTAAGATATTCTTCTTCTGGTTGCTATTTTCCCCCTCTCTGAAAAACAGAAAGAAACCTTGGGAATCCCTGGAAGGACATTGTGTTTCCTTTGTTGGAATTTCTCTGGACAGAAAAAAATTAATGAGTTGTGTATGCGAGCTTGGGTGTGTGTGTGTGTGTCCGTGTGTGTGTGTGTGTTCATGTGTGTGTATGCATGTGCATGGAGTAGAAAGAGAAAGAGAGAAGGACAGACAGAGGAGAGAGGGAGAGAGGGTAAGGAGAGGAAGAGGGGGAAGATAGAGAGAGGGTGGGGAAGGAGCCAGCTCCAGAATATGAATACCAACAAGAAACATGAGGTAAAGAGATATAGAACCATGACTACCATCATGGTTCACATTTAAGTCTTTTCAATTAGGTCTTATAAAGAGTAATATGCTTTTTTTCTTCCTTCACTGAATGATTTTTGTGTGAGTCACAAAAGAAAAGAGATAAGAAATATACATTATCTCAAAATACTTTGCTCCTTTGATTGATAAATGGGACTATAAAATTTTTGACATTGAAAAGTGATACCAAAAGATAAGGAACAAAAAAAATTCTTTCATCAATAAAGATCGACAAATAAAGAATAAAATCAATATTTATATACACATACATGCTATTTATATTACATATCAATACAATATATATGTAATGTATACATATAAATATTTGCATAACTGTAAACATATATACATAAATATGTTTGTATAATGTCTATTCATAATACTATATGAATCTATAAAATATATGGGTGTATATGGTATTGTTATGATTTCAATAAAAAAGTCTCTCAACAACATGATTTTCTAACTCACTATTAACTTAGTCTCCAGAGGACTAAAGACTACAAGCTGACATCTCTGAAGCCCTGAGTCAAAAGTAATCCCTCCATATTGTGGTTTCTTCAGAGGCACTTTTCTTGTGATAATTTAATGTAAATGGAGGGAAACTGTCTGTCTTGAAGGAAGTTCCTTAAAAGTCAAGAAGTGAATGACTCAACAGGAAACTTGTAAAAGTGATCAGATTGACTAGGTCTATTCCTCCTCAGTTTGTACAAGAAATATTAACTGCTGAGAGTCAGACTCTCAGATAAGCTAGGTTGCATAGGAGAGGCTCAGACTAGCTGACCTGCCTGGAAGATGGAGATCATCCAACTTTCCTAGGAGAATAACAAACTTGCAGAGCTACCTTGAAGAGATAGAGACCTAATGAACTTCTTAGAAAAGCCTCAGTCCAATTGAACTACCTATAAAAGTCATTCTCCAATCTGTTCATCTGCCTGCAAGGTATGCAGTGAGATTCAGATTTCCAAATTTATGTGCCTTCATCTCTGATGGGTTGGAATTTTGGTTATGCAGTTATCGTTGAGTCAATTTTTGTCCTGTAAATAATGCCTTGGTCATACTTTTGTAAGTAACCCCAATAAAATGAATGGTTTTCATGATGAACTTTATATTATCCTTACATCATACAACAGTTAATATTTTTCTAGATTAAAACATTCCATTTTGGAGGAAAGCATGTTAAGGCACAGGGTGTTAAAGGGGAAGTGGAACAACAAGATATTTTAATGGAGGATATTAAAGTGGAGAGAGAAACTAAACAACAGTATCTAATGGCTCTGGTTCTGAAGAATTTGTTTTGTTATCATTTTTAATGCCTAATACTCATTAGTTAATATGTATTATAGTTATTGTTCTGTGTTTAGATTACCTCACTCAGAATGATTTTCTCTAATTCCATCCATTTACTTTTAAATTTCATGATATTTTTAAACAACTTAATATTCCATTGTTGTGGCACATGCAACCAAAGGAGCTGTCCTGGAGCAAGAGTGATATTGAGACATACCCCAACTCGGGAAATCTCATTTCGAGATTGTGAAGGATAGGGAATGCTCTCTCCCTGTTCTGGTCTGAACACCCTGATACATGACCTGCTACCTCTATCACCTCTGAGGTAGTCACATCCATGGCCAAATTACAGGTTTATCTTCCTTTCTTCCAATAAGAACCTGTCAAATAATCACCTGGAACTCCTCTTCATGTAAATGAAGCATTCCCAGCACCTCGACCCAGCTAATAACGTACAATCTCCCTGAAAACCCCTATCCCTCCCAAAGGTTTATATAACACTTCTTACCATCGAATAAAGGGGAACTGTTTCAATAATTACCATCTAAGAGGATCTGTGTCACTAAATTCTGTCTAGAAGTGCTGTTTCACTTTCCCCCAATGAAGAAGAGCTGTAACACTGAAAATGGACTCTGAGAAGTCGGCCATCCCTCCGCACACTCAAACTTGATCCGGATACTATTGACAAACCCGTTCTAGATCTGCTTCATCCTTTCCAGCCAGTTGTGGAGAAGTGCATCCCAAGGGAGGAAGTGGAACAAGGAACAACACGTTGTGTTAATGTGCCAATTTTTCTTTAACCATTCTATTGAAAGACACATAGGTTGTTTTCAATATCAGGCTATTATGAGAAGAGCACTAATGAACATATTTAAGCATGTGTCTTGTAAGAGGGAGGTTCTTTTTGGATATATGTTCTTCATGATTCTGCTCACGAAGAATAAGAGTGGCATATAAATATATATATATATATAATTAACTAAGGACTTTCTGAGAAACTACCATATTGATTTCCATAGTGGTCCTACAAGTTTTCACTCCCACCACCAATGAAGGAGTGTTCCCCTTGCGACAATCCTTGCTAGCCCTTGTGTTATTGATCTTAGCCATTCTGACAGGTAAAATATGGAATATTAAAGTAGTTTTGATTTGCATTTCCTGATGGCTAAGAATGTTGAGTACTTCTTTATGGATTTCTCAGCCATTTGCATTTCTCCTCTGTAGAGAATTCTGTTTAAATCTGTACCCAATTTTTAACTAGATTATTTTGTTTTTTTATGTCTAGTTTTATGAGTTCTTTATATATTTTGAATGTTATTCCTCTAAGGGATATGGAGTTGGAAAAAATCTTTTCCATTTCTGCAGGATGTCACTTTGTCCAAATTACTTTGTCTTTTGCCCTATAGAAGCTTTTAAGGTCCTATTTATTAATTGTTAGTCTTAATGCCTAGTGTTCTGCTCATGAAGTCTTCTGTACCAGTGAGTTAAAGAATGTTCCTGCTTTATTTTATTTTATTGTATTTTTTGTTTGTTCATTTGTTTGGTTGTTTTTTGTTTGTTTTTGTTTTGAGACAAGGCTTCAGTGTATAACAAGCACTGGACTTGCTTGGTAGACCAAGATGTCTAATTCAGAGATCTGCCTGCTTCTGCCTCCCGAGTGCTGGGATTAAAGGCATGCACCACAACACCCAGCTTCCCACTTTTTTTTTTTTTTTTTTTTTTTTTTTTTTTTACCAGATTCAGTGAATCTCCTTTTGTGTTGAAGTCTTTGATCCTCTTGGACTTGTGTTTTATGCAGGGTGCCAAATATGTACCTATTTGAATTCTTCCACATGTAGCCAACCAGTTTGAACAACATCATTTGTTGAAGATGTTGCCTTTTTTCAGTGTGTATTTCTGGCTTCTTCATCAAATTTCGTGTCCTTAGTGTGTGGGTTTATGTCTGTGACTTCAATTTGCTTGGATTGATCATTGTGTTTTTTTTATGCCAATATCATTCAGAACTTGAAATCAGGAATGGTGAGACCTCCAAAAGTTCTTTTATTATTCAGGGTTGTTTTAGCTACTCTGGGTTTTTTTATTTTTCCACATAGAGTTGAGAATTGTCCTTTTAAGTTCTGCGAAGAATTGTGTTAGAATTTCGATAGTGACTGTACTGAATCTGTATATTGATATGTTTTTGACCATTTGCATCATTTAGAAGTATATTTAATAATTTCTAGGTTTTTGAGTGTTTCCTAGTTTCCCTGTAATGTGTTTATTTAACACTTTGGTTAAAGAATTATTAACAATAGCTGAAGTTTGTCTCCTGAATCAGACTTTGCTACTTCTTAGCAAATCTGAGAGCCTTTGGAGCAGGCACTTTTTGCATCTGAATATCAGAGTCAGCTAGGTCAAATAATGAATATGTACAAATTGTTTTTGTTATTGTTCTGTGTGCTTTTTCTGTTAACTGTGCAAGCTATGGACCTGCACCTACCAATTTCTTTACTATTAAGATTTTACAGGTATTGCTTCCTATATTTAGAAACACTGTTATTAAGATTGCCAAAATTTGTGGGTGAGAATTTTTTTAGATTTCTCATTTTCTTTGGTTGTTGTACTGATTTCTTCAACCGAATCTTCCATGCATGAGATTCTGTCTTCCATCTCTTGTATCCTATTTTTGATACTCATGTCTGTATTTCCTGTTCTCTTCCCTTAATTTTCCCCCTCCAGGATTACCTCTGTTTGTGTTTCCTTTATTGCTTCCACTTCCAATTTCAAGTCTTGAACAATTTTATTCATTTTAGACATTTACTGCTCCAATTTGCTTGTCTTTGTCTGTAAATCTTTCAGATCTTTTAAATCTTTCATTGCCTTATCTCTTTCCCATTCATGTTGAGCCTTGTTGGCTTGGAGGTCTCTAATGGCATTCTCCATTGGTTTCGTTTGTAAAATTGAGGAATCTCTAAATATTTTCAGAGATTTAATTTCTTCTTGTAAGCACTCTATCACTTTCCAAAGTATAGATTTGTCATCATTTTCATATTTTTCAGCTGTGGTGGGATGGTCAAGGCTTGCTGTACTAGCATAGCTGTATCTTGTTGGAGTCATGTTTCCCAGACTTTTGTCAGATCTGTTCTTTTGGTGACCTTTAACTGCTGAAGTGCATGAAGAGGCCAGTTCCACAGACCTAAAATACAGAATCTCCATGACACAGAACAACAACAACATATCTGAGAGGAGTCCTAGGTAGGTTCTAGTATTGACAAAATAGCTGAAGGCAGATATCTCATACCAGACTAAGGAGTCATTATAATGAACATTTGCAAGCAAAAATGGGTGGTCAAATGGGAGTATTGTGAGACAAACTACAGCTTCCACAATGAGATTTTTTTAAATCTGGGGGAGGTAGCAAGGGTGGAGGGTGAGATTGAGGGGAGGTGGGAGTTGAGAGGGAATGGGTTGCATCATGTAAATTTCACAAAAAAAGATTGCCAAGATTTGTATATAAACTTCTGTATTGTTTGATTCTTTTGCCACTGCTGTTCATATGTTATTCTTATTTTTTCATCCTCATCTGTATGTGTGCATAGTAAGTATGTATGCATGTCTTACATTGTGTGGATAAACTCCTATAAGCACACATTTGATGGCCATTAGCTAATTTTAGGTATCATTCCAAGATAGATATTGCAACTTCCTCAATGGAATAGGAGCCTTTAGTTAGACCCAGTTGTCATAGATTATTATTAGCTTTGCTAGTCAAGTGAGATTTGTTGATTCATTTTCTTTTCTTTCTGAGGCTAGAATTAGGAGGTCTGACACCCCCACTAGGTATTTTCTTGAGTTCTGTAGATTGGAACTGTGGCCCTCATGCTAGAAATGCAAGTAATTATTGAACCATCTTTATTCATATTCTTTCAATGTTCTTTATTCCAAATGTGTCCAGTCCTAAACATTCAGTCTTGAAAAACACATACAAGTAACATTATGTGGACTCAACAAATTACATTTACTATACACACACATATATATATATATATATATATATATATATATATATATATATATGATGCATGTAAATAGATAACACATATATATACAAATACAAATATGCAGGCAATAACAATTAATGTTGAAAGAAGTCATGAATGTGAAGAAAAGCATGGAGAAATATATAAGGAGATTTGAAGGAAGGAAAGGTAAGGTCACACTAATACACCTAAAATAAAAACACATCTTTAAAAAGATTAAAGTGCCTTGGTATACTTATATGGCTTCATATTTTCCACCTGTTTCACTTAATATTTCCTTTCAATTCCCATCTTCTCACAACAAATGCATTTGTTTTGTTATATATGATGTTATTTTGTTGTTATTTACTTGTTTTGAGACATGGTCTCACTTATTTGGGCTGTTTTGAGCTCACTACCTAGGTGAAGGTGACCTGATATTTTTTTATGATCTTCAGGTCTCTATTTCCCTAGTGGTGCAGATTTCAGATGTGTACCACTATGAAAATATATAAGTTTTACGTTTTAGTATAATAATTAATTCAGGTTTTACTTATTATTTTTTTTAAGATTTCATCCAGGAATATTTGTATCTTTTTGATGCAGGCTCTTCCCTCCAACTAATGCTCCCTCCTCAAATTCATGACTATTTCTTCTATAATAATTTTGATAATTATTTGATAATAATCAAATAATTATATATGTACATATCTCCCTTCCTGAGTCCAATGAATACTGCCCTGATTGCAGGTATATAGAGTTGATTCGATAAGATTGACATCTTGTCTCTGAAGAAGAAATTAAATTATTGGATCGCCTTCTATAGCAGTAACTGAAATCTAGTGGCAGGGACTTCTGAGAAATGTCTCCATCCATTTTGGCATGTTGATTGGTGTGGTCTTTTCAGCTCTATTGCAAGCACCATTATTGTCAAACATTCATGGAAGGAGCATCCCTGTTCTATTGATAAACTCTATGGAAGGGCATCCCTGTTCTGTTGATAAACTCTATGGAAGGACCATCCCTGTTCTATTGATAAACTCTATAGAAGGAGCATCCATGTTCTATTGATAAACTCTATCATGCAGAAGTTATCCAAGTCAGGCTTTCCCAGTCTTTCTGTACTGTCTTCCATGATGATTCATGAGCCTTAGTTGTTTTATAGATGTTCCATTTATAGCTGGCTACACCACAGTCCCTTATTAACTGCATTTAACTTGTTGAGAATCTTTCTAATAGTTTCTGATGCAAAAAGAATATTCTTAATGTGATGAAAGACAGACATTTTGTGGGAATGAAAGGAGAGTATTAGAAGAGAGTCTACTTTTGCAATATTCCTAAAATAATATATTTTCAGCTGCCTTTCAAAGCATATTTTTACATTCAGAATAGCGAACTTTAACTTTAATTTTCTTCATTACATATATTTTAACCATTTTTTCCTCCCTCAACTCCTCCCAGAATTTTCCTACCTCACTCCTATGCAATTTTAAGTTCTCTCTCTCTTTCAAAAAAAAAATTAGAGGATACAAGCAAAAAAACCAACAAGACAAAAATTATGTCAAATCCAAAGAAGAATTCCATTAAGAAATCTAAAAGAAAAAAAAAATAGTGCCTTGGGGTTGAGCCACACATTCAACCATGAGCCTATGTTGGACACTCATATTTAAACTGTAACAACCATACACAGACAGATACACACACACACACACACACACACACACACACACACACACACAAATACACAGGTTCTTGAGTTTTATATCATCTACCACTTTTCTTTTTTCTATAATTTATTTTTTATTTCTTCAAGTTACATCTCAGCCACAATCTCTTCCCTACTCCTCCCTACTGTCCCACCCTTCCACATTCTTCCCCCTCAATCCCCCATCCTCTAACCTTTTTTTTTAGTTTAAGATAGATCTTTTTCCCCCCAACAGCTTCCCATTTCCGTCCAACAAATGGGTTTTCTCTTATAACAATAAATACAATACAAAACAACAGAAATAAATAGGCCTCAATTATGAGAGTTGTATGGCTTAGCATACATTCGCAATGTCTAGTCCATATGTATTTGGCTCCTGACTTTAACATTCTACTATCTAACCATCTCCATGAGTTTAAAGTTCTATATCTAACTCAGCTTTCATAGTAACTTACATCACAATTTTAAAAACATCTTCTTAGATCCAGAACACCCTCTTGATTCCTAAACAACTCAAAATTTAACTATGAGACTCTAGATATCTATTCTTCAACCACATCAGACTCCTGAGAGGGACAAATATATCTGATTATATAGGAAGTGCAGGGCCCGCAGCTTCCAAAACTAAGAAATGACACACCAGTGGCTGCCTGGACAGTTCCCATTCTCTCTCCATACATTACAGAATCAATCTTCAGCTGCTTGGCCCCTTTTCTCTGACAGACGTTGATTGTAGAGCAGGAATTATGAAGAACTTATCTACCCTGTCTTGGCAGAGTTAGGCTGTCCACATACCTGCTTCCAATTTTGTTCTTTTTGGACAGCATTCTGTCTACAGTTGAAGCAAGGGGTTTTTCTCGCTAAGAGAAAGGCTTGCCACTAATTCAACCTTCTCACACTGGAGATTCTTTGATGCTCATCTTCTACTTGGAGTAGAATAGGGGGTGCTGTCAGGAGTTGACATGTCTTGATATCAAAACAAATCTTAATTTAAGAAAACATCTTTGAAAGCTATATTCTGCAGATCTCTTGGGGTTTTTGAAGATGCCCTATCTATCTCTTATATTCAGATAAGCAAATGTTGCTTGTCTCTTAACAACTTGATTTCTGAGTAGCTTAGAAAATAACTGTGATAGACTGTCATAGTAACTAATAAAATGACACGCTTGCATGACTATGAGTTTGCATTTCTTAATTATCCTAAACAATTTATGACGGTTGGTATCAAAAGGCAAAAACTTCACATTTCATTTTTAGGCATTACTAGGTACAATACCTTTAAGAAGTGTTACCCTTAATTTTGTATCAATATACAAAGATCAAAACCAATGTGGCCAAATATACTCTTAATTTTGTATCAATATACAAAGATCAATACTTATGTAGCCCAATACAATCTTAATTTTGCATCAATATACAAGGGTCAATACCATTGTGGCCAAATATAATCTTAATTTTGTATCAATATACAAAGATCAATAACGATGTAGTCCAATACAATCTTAATTTTGCATTAATATACAATGATCAATACCAATTTAGCCAAATATAATATTAATTTTGTATCAATATACAAAGGTATAATTTGCATATTCAATAATATAATTTGCATATTCAATAATCTGTCCTTTTTTCTTGATCTTTCCTATACGATGTCTATGTCCCATTTTTTCTCAAGTCTGTTCACTCCTCCATAGGAGAGAAAGAAGGATACAGAAAAGAAAAAGATAGAAGTCCCTGGGTCTAACCTCCAAAACCCATTTAACAAGACCATTTAACAGCTTGTAGTCTCTTCCCCTAAATAACAACATTTTCTGTTATTCATCAAATAACTAAAAAAAGGGGGGGGGGAGAAACACCCTCCCCACCTTCTGGGCATGGGATGTCACTCTCTTAAAATGACTTTCTGCTGATTCAGGAAGTAGTAAACCTGTTTGGGGCCCAAATAAGAATGGAAAAATGGTTAAAAATGTTAATAGAATCATTTGATGTTCAGTCCTTTTGTGCTCAGCTATTTAGATGTCCTAAGAAGTTCATAGAAGCTGATCTTCAGAGTTTTACTGAAGTTCTCGCTGGAGCAGTCTGTGGAGCTGAACGATCTTAGCAATTTTGAGTTGTTGTGGTTGTAGACTTTTGAGGAAACAACTATTGAGGAAGTCTGCAAGGCTGGATCATCTGGGCCACTCATCTTCTTTGGTGTATGATCTGCTTTCTGCTGAGGTTTCCCTTGTCCAGGTGTCCCTGGATTCCTTGAATGAATGCTTTAAATCTCCTGGAAAGATAAGAACAGAGCCCTGCCCTAACCTAACTCTGGGACAATTAAGTTGTTTTTTTTTTTTTTTTGAGGGGGGTCAGGTAATATTTTTCCTGAAGCAAATTTGTTTTTTTGACAATATATAAAGTATTATCTTTCAATCTGGATTAAAGAAGAAATTATTTTGTTATTTTGGAGCTAAACAAGCCTTTAGTGTATATATTTTGTGATCTCAAAGGACAATTTGTTTGCATTGAGTATGCCTTTTGTAAGTAGCTTTTAAACTTAAATCCTTCCAAATACTATGTGCCTGTCTTTGCATTCTAAGTATTGGGATCAAAGACCTGTGGTTCCCAACTGAAGGGATTAAAGATGTGCTCTACAACCCCTGTATCAAAGTTTTTCTTTATTTAGAGATTGTTTTGTATCAGGCTGACCTTGAGCTCTGAGATCTGCCTGTTTCTGTCTCTAGTGTGTTGGGATTAAGGGTGTAGTCTTCTCAAATGATGGGATTAAGGGTGTGCACCATCACCACCCTGTTCCTTGTAACTCTAGAATTTATAAGACAACTAACACTATAGTGCACCTCTGTCTCTGCTGAAGTCAAAGGCATGGGCTAACACCATGCATTTAATGTATTTTACCTTAGTTCTAAGTTTTTTTGACTCTTGGAGGTTTATAAAACCAGGTTGAACAGCTGTAACCTTTAATTTATTCACAGTGTTTTAAGCCTGTTACCTGATTTTTTAAATTAATAACTTTATTTGTTGCTTCAGGTTACATCTCCATCATATTGTCCTATTTACTCCCTTCCCATCCCAGCCTTCCCATCCTCTACCCCCTAACACTTTGTGTCCATCTATATGGTCGATTTTGGAGAATGTTCCGTGGGGTGTTGGGAAGAATGTGTATTCCTTTGTGTTTGTTTGAAATGTTCTGTAGGTATCTGTTAGGTCCATTTGGTTTATGATCTCTGTTAGACTCAGTATTTCTCTGTTTGGCTTCTGTCCTGATGATCTATCCATTGTTGTGAGTGGGGTGTTGAAGTCTCCCACTACTATTGTGTTGTGATCGACGTGCAATTTAAGTTTTAGAAGAGTTTCTTTCACAAATGTAGGTGCCTTTGTGTTTGGGCATAGATGTTCAATATTGAGATGTCCTCTTGATGAATATTCCCTTTAACATGTATGTAATGCCCTTCTCTGTCTTTTTTTATTAACTTCAGTTGGAAGTCTATTTTGTTTGATATTAGGATGGCTACTCCAGCTTGCTTCCTGGGTCCATTTGCTTGGAAAACCTTTTCCCAGCCCTTTACTCTGAGATAGTGTCTATCTTTGATAGTGAGATGTGTTTCTTGTATGCAGCAAAAGGATGTGTCTTGTTTACGGATCCAATCTGTAAGCCTGTGTCTTTTTATTGGGGAGTTGAGTCCATTGATGTTGATGGATATTAGTTACCAGGGGTTGTTATTTCCCATTAGTTTCGTATGGGTGATCGTCCTGTGTCTCTTTTGGTTTAGTTGATGTGGAGTTTTCTATTTCCTCTGTTTTCTTAGGTATAGTTTTCTTCTCTGGGTTTACATTTTCCTTCTATGACCTTCTGTAGGTTTGGGTTTGTGGGTAGATATTCTTTAAATTTGATTTTATCATGGAATATCTTGTTTTCTCCATCTATGTTGATAGAGAGTTTTGCTGGGTATAGTAATCTGGCTGGGCACCTATGTTCTCTCAGGACTTGTAGGACATCTTTCCAGGCCCTTCTAGCTTTTAAAGTTTCTGAGTAGAAGTCGGGTGTAATTCTGATGGGTCTGCCATTGTATGTGACTTGACCTTTTTCTCTTACAGCTTTTAATATTCTTTCTTTGTTCTTTACATTTGGTGTTTCAATTATTATGTGGCGAGAGGAGTTTTTTTTTTTCTGATCTAATCTGTTTGGTATTCTGTAAGCCTCTTGGATTTTTAGTGGCATCTCTTTCTTCAGGTTTGGGAAGTTTTCTTCTATGATTTTGTTGAAGATATATCCTGGACCTTGGAGTCGGGAGTCTTCTCATTCCTCTATGCCTATAATTTTTAAGTTCCGTGTTTTCATTGAGTCCTTGATTTTGGATGTTGTGGGTGAGAGATATTTTAGCTTTCTCTTCTTCTTTGGATATTGTACTGATTTCTTCCATCGAATCTTCCATGCCTGAGATCCTGTCTTCCATCTCTTGTATTCTATTTTTGATACTCACATCCATAGTTCCTGTTCTCTTCCCTTGATTCTCCATTTCCACTTTTAACTCTCTTTTTTCTTTATTGTTTCCATTTCCATTTCCATGTCTTGAATGGTTTTATTCGTTTTGTGCATTTCCTGCTCCAGTTTGCTTGTCTTTGCCTGAAAATCTTTCATTGCCCTGTCCTTTTCCTGTTCAAGTTGAGCCACCTTGGCTTGGAGCTCTTTAATGGTGTTATCTGTTGTTTTCGCTTGTGAAGTTGTGGCTTCTTTGAATTCCTTCATATATTTAAGTTCTTCTTGAAGCGACTCTATCACTTTCCATAATGTAGAATTGTCATTATTTTCATGTGTTTCTGCTGTGGTGAGGTCATCAGAATTGGATGAACTAGGATAGTTTTGCTTTGATGGAGTCATATTTCCTTGATTTCTGTTTTTTTCTTGGACCTTTGGCCATATGGATGTGTTTAGCTGTCTGCTTTCATTGTCTTCTGGGCTTGGATCCACAGGGGGCGCTTTGGTGTAGCAGTTGAATTGCTTATTGATCTGTCATTGCTTACAGGGGGATATCAGGGTCACTGTGCTTCTAAAAGCCTGAAGCACTGTGAGCTGGTACAGCCTATTCCCAGGTAATGAGGAATGGCCCGGGATTGTGTCACTGCTCCCAAGTCAGACCTCTCTATGTTGCACACTGAGTGTTCAGCCTGCAGTGGCTCTGGTGGTATGGTCCTTTTTGCCCAGGCACAGATTCTGTGGCATCTGGATGTCCTTAAGGAGTCTGTGAGGGCCCAACTCCATGCCTCATATGTCTGGGCTTTCTAGAATACAGCTGTGGTCCTCCTGTCTTCTGGCCTCCACGTTTTGGAACCCTCAGCCTCTGTACGCCTCCGGAGCGAGCCCCACCTCTGTGCATGCCTCGCCCCTGCTGCTTCACTGTGGGTGGTTGCCTCTGCCCTGCCACCTGCGGCGCCACTGTAGCATGATGCTAGGACTCCCACGGGTCCGCAACCTTTTCTAAATAGGTGGAAGGTTGGTGTGGGGTGTGTGGGACCCAGGAGACTAGTGAGTGATCCCATGTGGGGTCCAAATCTGCTGTTGCTCCCACCGACCCCCTGCAGTGTGCTCTGCTGCCGCCATTGTTAAGACTCCCACGGGTCCGCAACCTTTTCTACACAGCTATAAAGTCCTCGTGGAGTGTGGGGTTCCTAGTAGGCTGGTGAGTGATCTCGTGTGGGGTCTGAATCTGCCCGCTTGGTATTAGAGTCTATCTTACCATTCGTCTCTTCTGATGGGAGTTCCTGATTCCCGGATTCAGTGTCTTCCGTGTCAGAGAGAGGTGGGGGGAGGGCCTTGCCCAGGGACTTTTATTTCTTTTTTTTTTTTTATAAGTACTTTATTTTTTTTCTTCAAGTTACATCTCAGTCACAAACCCTTCCCTATTCCCCCTCCCTGTCCCACCCTTCCACCCTCTTATCCCCCAACAGCTTCCCTTTTCAATCCAACAAATGGTTCTTTCTCTTATAACAGTAAATTCTATACAAAACAGCAGAATTAAATATGCCACATTTATGAGAGTTAAATGGCCCAGTATACCTTCCCAATGTCCAGTTCATACATATTTGGCCCCTGACTTTAACCTTCTACCTTCTAACCATCTCCATGAGTTTAAAGTTCTATAACTGACTTAGCTTTCATACTAACTTGCATCACTATTATAACCATCTTCTTAGATCTAGAACGCCCTCTTGATTCCCTTAGGAACTGGGTAAGACTCCGGCAGGTCTAGTTGCTCAGATTTTTGCACAGTGTCCAACAAATCTGTGCTTTTATGGCAGTTTTCCCCAAGTTCAAAATGCGTTCTCGTGGGCCGCTGCCATCTTGGATCCCCCTCATCTACCACTTTTCAAATATAAATTTATAGTCTCAGTTATCAGTGGGAGTGGCAATGCATATGAATTTTAACATGCATTTCTTATCTCTGTTTCTTTGCAACTCACAACACAAAACATTCATTGAAGGAAGAAGGAGCAGTTCATTGCTGTTCTGTGACAGCTGACCCATTCAGATGCAATCACAGAACTCATAAGGGCCTATCATGTGTTTGTTTTCCTTTCCTCACACTTCCTGATTGCATTCTGAGTATTCTGTCTCTCTTCTCTCTCTCTCTCTCTCTCTCTCTCTCTCTCTCTCTCTCTCACACACACACACACACACACACACGCACACACACGTACACATACATACATACATACATACATACATACATACATAAAAACACACTTCCTTTTATCTCTTAGTTCCAGAATCAAGAACTCCTCTGAATGGAACTCAGCATTCCTCGAAATTTACATGTCCTTCACAAGGAAGTTAGTTAAACCAGTGGAATGTCCTTCATGATTTTTGGATCTAAAAAATACTGTGTCGCTGAGAGACAGTGCTCAGAGAGTGGCTACTATCAAAGTGAAAATTGAACTATAGCCTGACATTTCACAAGAGGTCTGAAGTGAGGAGTGCAGAGGAGGACTACTGAGTTCTGCTGTGTTATAAACATCCTTGAATGAAAGCTCCTGAGGGAAGAGGTAATCCTGCATTCAAATTTAGGAATATTATTTCTTTCATTTGTACTTCACTCTTGTGTATTTTCAGAATTAGCTACATATTTGTGAATATATAGCCTTGAATATAACTGTAAATGGTATTTTCAAACTGTTCTTGTTAATCTTCAGTAAGACTAAATAGAAGGAATTATTACCTTTCAAGATGGAGCATTATTTTCTTATGGACTGTAGAAATACAGCTGAGGAAATCCACAGCTATTGAAATGCTTCTCTTCTTATACAGTAATGGGATTTTCCTTGTGGAAAAGAGTTATGCAATCCTGAAATTTTTAGAGAACTTAAATTTGTTAAGCAGGCCTGGTTTATATTGTCACCTTTTTATTTCAGGTGTTTATGTCAAGCAAAGTCAGCAAGATGAGCTACTGAGAAAGGTAGGTGTATAAAGAGGAGAAATAAACATATATCTGAAGATCACCCTTGATTCATTCACAGATAATGTTCATACTACTGTCATTGTAGGTATTCGTTGTTTATTGTTATTTTTAATTTAATGATACAGGTGTTACCCATCAGAATTTCAACCAATGGGCTATATTATTTGTTTTTCTCCTAATTGCTAGACTTTTTTTTTATTTTCTTATGAAGCACATTATCCAAATAAATAAATCATAAATTTCAAATATAAATCTGACCTAGTTCACTTAAAGATATGAAATATTCTCTAAATTTTGTGAAGGTGTTATTACTTGTACACATTTTGTACAAGTTGTAGTATAGTTACCCTGTACTATGTGGCTAAGATCCTACTATAAGTGAATGGATGCCATGTGCATCCTTCTGGGTCTGGGTTAGCTTACTCAGGATGAGCTTCCCTAGTTCCATCCATTTGATTGCAAATTGCATGATTTCGTTGTTTCTGATAGCTGAGTAGTATTCCATTGTGTAGATATACCACAGTATTTTAATCCATTCTTTGGTTGAGGGATCTGGATTGTTTCCAGTTTCTAGCTATTACAAATAAGGCTTTTATGAATATCTCTTCACATAGTACTTGAAGTTCTTGCTAGAACAACAAGAGAGCTAAAGGAGATCAAGGGGATACAAATTGGAAATGAAGAAGTCAAATTATCCCTCTTTGCAGATGATCTGATTGTATATAAAAGTGACTCCAAAAATTCCACCAGAGAACTCTTACAGCTGATAAACATCTTCAGGAAGGTGGCTGGATGCAAAATTAATTCAACAAAATCAGAAGCCCTTCTTTATACAACAAATAAATGGGCTGAGAAAGAAATCAGGGAAACAGCACCCTCCACAATAGTCACAAACAATATAAAATATCTAGGGGTAACTCTAACCAAGCAAGTGAAAGACCTGTATGACAAGAACTTCAAGTCCTTGAAGAAAGAAATTAAAGAGGCCATCAGAAGATGGAAAGATCTCCCTTGCTCATGGATAGGTAGGATCAACATAATAAAAGTGGCCATCCTACCAAAAGCAATATACAGATTCAATGCAATTCCTATCAAAATACCAACAG
Organism: Lophiomys imhausi; assembly: GCA_907164525.1. Taxonomy (NCBI): domain Eukaryota; kingdom Metazoa; phylum Chordata; class Mammalia; order Rodentia; family Muridae; genus Lophiomys; species Lophiomys imhausi. The sequence goes on along the minus strand of CAJQZJ010000309.1, from coordinate 4,119,928 downwards.
AATTCTTTATATCCCTGGAAAAAGCTATTCTCAATTTCATATGGAACAACAAAAACCCATACTAGCTAAATCAATCCTGTACAATAAAAAACATCTGGAGGTATCACCATCCCAGATTTCAAGCTGTACAACAAAGCAATATTAAAAAAACCAGCATGGTACTGGTATAGAAACAGACCAGTGAATGAATGGAATTGAATTGAAGACCCAGAAATGAACCCATACACCTATGGTCACTTAATTTTTGACAAAGAACCCAAAACAGTACAATGGAGAAAAAGGTAATTTTTACTACTAAGTTTATACTTAGTTTATGCTATCTTCTCTTCAAACTTATGGTCCAGAATACACTCTGCAGACTTCACATTATTTGTGAATTTTAATCGTTTTTCCTTGTGTGTTTGTATATTGTTAATGACTAGATTAACAAAAAGATATTTTTTTACATTTATTTATTAATTCAAGTAACATCTCGAATACAGCCTCCTCCCTCTTCCCCTCCCCCTCCCACCCTCTTACCCTCTCTCCCCTCTCCCATTTTTCCTCTCTTCCCACATGTCCCACATGTCAGCCTCCCCTCAGTTCATCAGTCAAATGAGGGATAAGAGCTTCCTCTTGCTCTGGGGTCCAACATGGCAGCTCAGCTAGGGTAAAGTGTCCCACTAAAGTCTATTATAGAGACTGCCCCTCCCACATATTTTCTAAGGGATTTGTATCATTATCATGTTGCCTATACTCTATATTTTTATAGGGGATTCTAAGTCTAGTTTCCATTTCTTTTTTCTTTCTTTTTTTCTTTTCTTTTTTCTTTTTTTTTTTTTTTTTTTGGTTAGTGTTTCAGTTTTCTTCGGCCTCTAGGGGTCTAGGTTGGTTGACGATGTTGTTCTTCATGTGTTGTTCTTGTTCCCTCTGGTTCTTACTTTTACTCCCCCCTCTCTTATGTAGGGTTCCCAGTGCTATACCTAATATTTGACTGTGTATTTCAGCATCTGTTTTGATCTGCCGCTGGATGGAATTTCTTGAAGGATAATTACGCTAGGTTCCTATTCCTTTGTGTGTGTGGAATGTAAGATGGTTCTTCTGTAGTATACCACTGACATCCAGTTATAAGTGACTACATGACATGAGTATCTTTCTGTGTCTGAGTTAGCTCACTCAGCATGAACTTTTCTTGTTCCATCCCACCTGGTTGCAAATTGCATGATTTCCTTGTTTCTGATAGCTGAGTAGTGTTCCATTGTGTAAATGCACCATAGCTTTTAATCCATTCTCTGATTGAAGGGCATCTAGGTTGTTTCCAGTTTCTAGCTATTATGGATAAAGCTGCTAAAACATAGTTTATTGGATGTCCTTGTTGTTTGATGAAGAATCTTTTGGATATATGCCCAGGATTGATATGGTGGGATCTTGAGGTAGAATTATTCTCAGTTTTCAGAGATATCTCCAGATTGATTACCAAAGTGGATAATGTGTACTTGTGAAATGCAAACAAATTTTCTTTCTTTTCATAATCTCAATAATGAAAACTTTACTTTTTTTACCTTCTTCATTATCTTTAGAACATACATAATATATTTATTAGTTCCAATAGCTGATTCTCATCTCTCTACTTCCCTGCCATAAAATGTTATGGAATATTTCTAATCAGTCATATAATTCTCATTTTAAAAATAATAAAAAGGTACAAATTTACTAAAACTTCAGGTAGCTACTCTTTGATGTTGAAGGAAGAAAATACTAGTAGGATACATCAGTGTTTTGAATAAAATATGAAACTGAAAGCATATATAAATTGCATTCCCTACATTATATGTTACATTATTTTCCTGTTTCAAAATTTTGTGCACACTACTATAGCACATTTTACTTTTATTGAAAAATAGTAATTATAGTTTATATTTCAACAAATGAAATATTTTCTGGGTATTACTAATAGGACAGATCATTGATAAAGAACTATTTGCAATATCAAGATTGATTTTCAAATAACAAAGCATTTTAATTTGATTTATAGATTATCATCTGGGGTTTTATAATAGTGTCTAATACTTTTCTATAATGCTGACGTAGTTGTGATCACATTGGAAATCTTTCACTTGAACCATTTTCCCATAGATACTCAATTATTCTTGCAGAGACTATAACAAATGAAATTCTAGAGGAATAGATCAGAATTCCTTTTCATGAATGTGTCCTCTAATCAGAAGGTTCAAGTGTTTTCTTCATGTTCTTCTTATTCTGATACTTTGCCATCTTGTCTTGGAATCTACTAATCCTTATATCAATTAGTTGCAATTCTCTGTTCAGCCAATCATTGTACTATTTCCTCAGTGATTTATCTTCTATAGACATTTGCTATACCTCTTGTGTGACACCAAAATTGTTTGGGGATCTTCTACTGAAAGGAAAAGAAAACATCTCCTACACAAACTGCATGTTACAGGTCTTTGCCATGTATTTCTTTGGAATTATTGAAACCTTAATCCTGAAAGTCATTGTCTTTGACCGTTGTGTAGGCTTCTGCAGGCCTCTCTGCTACATGGTCATCATGAGCAGAACCAGGTGCCATGTCCTGATCTGGGCTTCCTGGGTTGGAGGAACTGCCCACTCCTTTTTCTTGGTTATCATACTAATCTGCTTGCCCTTCTGTGGTCCCAATGAAATTGACCACTATTACTGTAACATATTTTTTTCTTTGCTAAGTGTTGCCTATATTGACACCTACATCACTGGTGTCCTCATGATTGCTCAGGAAATGTTGCCTTGGAAATCTTCTCTTGTTTGGTTCATATCTGGTTATACTGTTCACATTAAGGAATCACTCAGTATAGGCCAGACACAAAACTCTACCTGTGGGTCCCATATCACTGTGGTGATTTTTTTTTTTGGAACTTTCATCTTTGTCTATCTTAGACCTCCTGCCACTTTCCCTGAGGAAAACATGTTTGCTCTGTTTTACACCATCATTGTTGCTGTGCTCAACCCCATCATCTATACTCTAAGAAATAGAGATGAAAACAGCCATGAAGAAAGTTTGATGTCAAAAGACATTTTCAGGAGAGAAACACAATTAATTTGTATTGTTCATAGGATGCTAAAACAAAACACTGTACATGGCTTTACCATGAAGTAGAACAATTAAAGTCTGAATTGTTCAAAGTTTTGCTCATTCATAAGTAACAAAGATGAGAGTATGAAGGATAATTACTAAACAACATTTCACTTTGCATTCTAGTCAGAAAATGTACTTTGAAATTATTCTGGGTCAAAGGAATGATTTCTATATTATGTAATCAGTTTCCATGCTGATTTAGTGTTACAGTTTCTTGACTTAATTTATTTGCCTGATGATAATCAGGTTTTCAGCATAAATGTAGGCATACATTTCCTTCAGAAGAAGTGGTTTAGTAATAAACTTTATATTCTGGCAGCATTGATAAAATTCTTTATATGGTGACCCTCTGAAATAAATCATTTTATGATAAGATGAAATAAAGAGAGAATTTGAGTGATTCAGGCATCATGAATTTATCTCAGAGTTGCTAATTTGCCAACCTTCCTTAGACATGTCAGAGGGACACAGTAGATTTACAAATCATCACAGTCATTGGCTCATATAATGGTTTATGGATGGTCACAGGTTTAGGGTGAGTTTGTGAGCTGCTTTATTCAAATATCCTTAGCTTGTGGAAACAGTGAATATGAAAATATAATTTTTTGTCTCCCCAATAAAACTTTTTTTTGCGTAGGAGCTCTAATGTTACATGTTGGGGAAGAAGCAGAACATGCCAGATTGTTTAGGTACACTTACACGAGAAAGCATTCCTTTCAATTATGATCAAATGATATAGTGTCAGCAATTTCCTTTTTTTATATTTAGAATGTGTAACATTAACATATAAAGTAATGCTTTGCATTGTTGTAGAGGAATTTTAGTCATCAACATGGCTCCTCTGGCAAAGGATCACATTCAAAGAAATTCTAGGTCTGAGTGATCATGCTGGAATATAGAAATGCCACACACCTTTAATCCCTCTGGCTTGAATACATACATACATACATACATACATACATACATACATACATACATATATACATACACACACACACACACACACACGGTAATCCACTTTAAGGTAAAATTAGTTTGAAGAAGTAAGCAGGCATGTTTGGAAGTGAATTTTAATTGATGGGTAAAGTGGTAAATCAGAAGATTTAATAGAATGAGTCAGGTATAAGATATATTCCCAATGTCCAGTCCATACCTATTTGGCAACTGATAATAATATATCTATCTCGATGAGTTTAAAGTTCTCTACCTAACTCAGTTTCCATCCTAACTTGCATTACCAACTTAACATCTTAGATCGAAAACATCCTTTTAATTCCTCAATAATTTAAACCTTAACAGTGAGGCTATAACTATCTAGTCTTCACTATATCAGAGACCCGAGGAAAATAAATATATATGAAAAAGTTTTTAAATACATATGTACTAAACATTGGGAATGTATGTTATACATTATAATTTTCATAATTGTTGCCTAATTTTTCTTAATGTTTTGCATTGTATTTATTGTTATAAGAAAAAGCCTTTTATATGACTAAAGAGGGAGCTGTCTGGAGGTGGAGATACACTTTAAACTTAAAATAAAAAGCAGATAGGAAAGTGAGGGGAAAGAGAGAAGGAGAGTGGGACTGGGGGGTGCAGGTGGGAGGGGACTGTGATTGAGATATAACTTGAAGAAATAAATAATGTTGAATAAATATGTAGAGTCAGAGATAGGTTTTGTCCAACTCCCTGGAACAGGTCAGGAAAGAGAAGTTATTTAAGAGCAGCACAGTGGGTGGGGAGTTGAGTCAGTTGGGAATCACTGCAGCAGGTGGAGTTCAGTGATGTTGACTTTATGAAGTTCAGGACAGCAGAGACAGTTGAAGCCAGTGGATGATAAGGAGCCAAATTATTAGAAAAAATTTCCAGAGTTAGTTTGAGGGAAGCAGATCAATACAGTGATTATCTGAGAGAAGTCAGATTGTATCAGTCAGCTTGGAGAGGAGTTTGAGCCAGAAAAGCTGAGTTGAACCAGCCATCAAGAGTTCAGAAACAATGAGAAAGAGTGAGCTTGTTCAGCAATAAGTCCTTGAGATGGCAATTACATCAGGGGAATTAAAGTTTCTTTTACACAAATGTTTTAATATATATACTTCTCTTACCTCCCTCTCAGCCCTCTTGCTGCCCTGATACACATTTTCTGTTTTCCTTCTTAAAATTTGTTTATAAACAATGTATTTTGAGCATATGCTTTTTTTCCAACTCCTCCCAGAATCTTTCTGCCTCTCCACCTACCCAACTTCAGCTTCTTTCCCCACCTCTCTCTCTCTAAAAAGAATATAAATCCAAATAAAAACAAAATAAACAAATAAAACCAAGAAAAAAATACCAAAACCAAAAGAAGAAGAAGAAGAGGAATTAAAAGAAGAAGAAAAAGAAGAAAAAGAAAAAGAAGAAGAAGAAGAAGAAGAAGAAGAAGAAGAAGAAGAGGAGGAGGAGGAGGAGGAGGAGGTGGAGGAGAAGAAGGAGATGGAGACAGAGAAGGAGAAGGAGAAAGAGAAGAAGGAGGAGAAGGAGAAGGAGAAGGAGGCCAAAACCATGGAATCTATTTTTATTTAGTTAACTAAACCTGAGAATGTTTTCTAACTTGTAGTATGGTTGAAATACTCAGTGACATTCCATTGGACAAAATGCTGATTTTCCTTTTCCCAGCAAGTGACATTCCATTGGACAAAATGCTGATTTTCCTTTTCCCAGCAGGAATCAATTTGAAATAGATTCTTTGTTTGGGGATATTTTGTGTCTACTTTCATTTTTCCATTATGGGATGTAGTTCAGAGTAAACATGTACAGTTCTTTACTTGCTATCATAGTCTCTGTGAGTTCATTGTATATCATTCCTGCTGTTTCTAAATGATGTTCTTTCTGAGCATCATTTAGAACCTCTAACTGTTACAACCTTTCTGAGTTTTCTTCAGCACATATCTTAAGCCTTGCAGGAAGGGCTTTTATAAAGACATTTCATTTAAGGCTGAGTGTTCCAAAGTCTGTCATTATCTGGACATTGTCCAATTGTGTGTCTCTGTTTTAATTGCCATCTACTATAAGAGGAAGCTTCTCTTAAGAATTTTGGGTAATGCACTGTTTATCAATATAGCAACATGTCATTGGAAGTCTTTTTTATTGCTATGTTCCCTTAGCATAATAATAGTGATTGCTGGATCCTTTCTTTTACACTATCTGTTTCCATGTTACATGTTTTCCATTACCCTCGTTTGTTACAAATTTATTGTTTCTATTTATAGCTTATATTCTTCAAATTTTTCTCTCTAATTTCATATATTTATGTACTTTCCTGGGCTCAGTCTTTCTCCTTCTCCCTAAAAGCTGTTTTCTTCAGTTTTAGTGGAAATCACTTGCCTGACAACACATACACTTCATGGTTCATAATAGTTTTATATCCATTTCCAGAATATTCAAAAATTGCTATTCCTAGGATATAACTGTGTTCCATTTATTACATAACCATGCAGATTTCATGAAAAATAATAGTTAGTGGACCTAACACAAAGATGCAATGTAGATAATTACATGGAAATTCTTAGTCTTAGCACTAGTGACCATCCCCTATGGTCAGTTGTCCTCAACTAATACACATTTACTTTACTATTAATTTCAGTTCATATTCTCACAAAGGTAGAAGCTTATCCTATTCACATTTCTCATGTAATAGTCCATGGACATTTCATTTTAATGGTCAGGCTCTGGAATATGTAGGAGATATACCTCATGTTGCTCAGTGCTACCAAACAAGATGATGTGTAGACATGGAGTCAGGGCCTAGGGTGGCAATGTTGTGAATTTATCTCTATAGATCTCAGTATTTCCTTATACATTCTTTCATTCATTTGCTTTAGCCACAAGAATAATGCAGGTTTCAGTGTGAGGGATATAATGTATATTCCACTTCATTTTTTTTTTGTGTGTATAACAATCAGAATTAGAAAAGGAATTAAGACTGTGGCTGGGATTACTGTAAGTATTATATAACTACAATCTATCTAATGAATTTTGGGTACATTTGTATATCAACAGATATACTTACACACCAATTTTCAATAAATTTGTTAGCTATAAATTAAAAGCAGAGACAAAAGCTCTTATTATTCCACAGTCCCTACCTATAATGTTTCTTAGATTATATTTATTTGAGTTTCCAAAACAGAAACAGAAAGATTATTTATTTAACTACTTATTTATTAATGCATTTATTCCTTGTATTACTCCTTTTTCCTTTCTATTGAAAATAGAATATTTTCTCATAAAATAATCCCAATTAATAGTTGGATATATAAAATATTCATTCCTTCTCTCTATAGCACAACATACTACTATTTAACCTCTAGAAATAAGTTATTTCCAGATTTCAGAACTTTTATCATTTTTTTAAAAAATATTCCCCTGTGGATTTATCAAGATCTTCCTATTTTAACTTTTCCTGTTTCTGGAACTTAAAGCAATAAATTAAAAATACACTTAGGGCTTACCACCATCTATCTTGGTCTTGGTCTATCTTACTATGACATAAACCATGAGGACCAAAGGAATAAAGGAGATCCAGTCAGTCTTCAGAAGACACACATGAGGGTAAGTGTATTTTTAACTTATTCCTTTAAGTTCCAGAAACAGGAAAAGTTAAAATAGGAAGATCTTGATAAATCCACAGGGGAATATTGTTTTGTTCTTTTTTTTAATGTTTATCTATTACTTCAAGTTACATCTCCATCACAGCCCTCTCCCTCCACCCCTGCCAGCCCCACCCCCTACCCTTTCACCCTTCCTCCAGAATGCATAATTCTTTTTTTTTCAGTCCAACAAATGGTTCTTTCTCTTATAACAATAAATACAGTACAAAACAACTGAAATAAATAGGCCACAATTCTGAGAGTTATATGGCTTAGCATACATTCTCAATGTCCAGTTCATATGTATTTGGTCCCTGACTTTAACATTCTACTATCTAACTATCTCCATAAGTCTAAAGTTCTCTATCTAACTCAGCTTACATACTAACTTGTATCACAATTTTTAAAACATCTTCTTAGATCCATAATGCCCTCTTGATTCCTAAACAACTCAAAATTTAACTATGAGACTCTAGCTATCTATTCTTCAACCACCTCAGAGACCTGAGAGGGATAAATATATCTGATTATATAGGAAGTGCAGGGCCTACAGCTCCCAAAACTAAGAAATGACATACCCGTGGCTGCCTGGACAGTTCCCATTTTCTCTCCATAAATTACAGCACCAATCTTCAGCTGTTCGGCCCCGTTTCTCTGACAGACATTGATTGTAGAGCAGGAATTATGAAGGACTTACCCACCCTGTCTTGGCAGAGCTAGGCTGTCGACTTACCTGCTTCCAAGTTTTGTCCTTTTTGGACAGCAGTCTGTCTACAGTTGAAGCAAGAGTTTTGTTTTGTTTTGTTTTGTTTTTGCCAAGAAATAGGCTTGCCACTAATTCAACCATCTCATACTGGAGATTCTTCGATGCTCATCTACTTGGGTGGAATAGGGGATGCTGTCAGGAGCTGGCATGTCTCGATATCAAAAAAATCTTAATTTAAGAAAACATCTTTGAATGCCATACTCTGCAGATCTCTTGGGGTTTTTGAAGACGCCCTATCTATTATGTTTAGATACGCAAACGTTGCTGTCTCTTAACAACTTGATTTCTGAGTAGCTTAGAAAGTCACTGTGATAGACTGTCATAGTAACTAACAAAATGACACGCTTGCATGACTGTTAGTTTGTATTTCTTAATTTTTCTAAACAGTTTATGATGGTTGGTAGCAAAAGCCCAAAACTTCACATTTCCTTTTTAAGCATTACTAGGTACAATACCTTTAAGAAGTATTACCCTTAATTTTGTAACAATATACAAAGATCAATACCAATGTGGCCAAATATACTCTTAATTTTGTATCAGTATACTAAGATCAGTATCGATGTAGTCCAATACAATCTTAATTTTGCACTAATATACAATGATCAATACCAATTTAGCCTAATATAGTATTAATTTTGTATCAATGTACAAAGGTATAAGGGCTTATTCAATAATCTGTCCTTTTTTCTGGATCTGTCCTATACTATGTCTATGTCCCATTTTTTCTCAAGTCTATTCACTCCTACATAGGAGAGAAAGAAGGATACAGAAAAGAAACAGAGAGACGTCCCTGGGTCTAACCTCCAAAACCCATTTAACAAGACCATTTAAAAGCTTGTAGTCTCTTCCCCTAAATGACAAAATTTTCTGTTATCCATCGAATAATCAAAGGGGGAGGGGACACCCTCCCCACCTTCTAGGCCTGGGACGTCGCTCTCATAAATGACTTCCTGCTGATTTGCGACGTAGTAAACCTGTTTGGGGCCCAAATAGGGATGGAAAAATGGTTAAAAATGTTAATAGAATCATTTGATGTTCAGTCCTTTTGTTCTCAGCTATTTAGATGTCCTAAGAAGTTTGTAGACAGAAGCTGATCTTCAGGCCTTTACTGAAGTTTTGGCTGGAGCAGTCTGTGGAGCTGAACGATCATAGTGATTTTTGAGTTGTGGTTGTAGACTTTTGAGGAAACAGCTATTGAGGAAGTCTCCAAGGCTGGATCGTCTGGGCTGCTCATCTTCTTCTTCGCTCGTCTGATCTGTTTTCTGCTGAGGTTTCCCTTGTCCAGGTGTCCCTGGATTCCTTGAATGGATGTTTTAAGTCTCCTGGAAAGATAAGAACAGAGCCCTGCCCTAATCCTAACTCTAGGGCAATTACCTTTTTTTTTTTTTTTTTGGAGGGAGGTCAGGTAATATTTTTCCTGGACTAAATTTGTTTTTTTGACAAAATATAAAGTATTATCTTTTAATCTGGATTAAAGAAGAAATTATTTTGTTATTTTGGAGCTAAACAAAACTTTACTGTATATATTTTGAGATCTCAAAGGACAATTTGTTTACATTGAGCATGCCTTTTGTATGTAGCTTTTAAACTTAGATCCTTCCAAATCCTATGTGCCTGTCTCTGCATACTAAGTATTGGGATCAAAGACCTGTGGTTCCCAACTGAAGGGATTAAAGATGTGCTCCCCCACCCCTGGATCGAAGTTTTTCCCTATGTAAAACGTGTTTTGCATCAGGCTGACCTTGAGCTCTGGCATCTGCCTGTTTCTGTCTCTAGTGTGTTGGGATTAAGGGTGTATTCTTCTCCAATGATGGGATTAAGGGTGTGCACTATCACCACCCTATTTCTTGTAACTCTAGAATTTATAAGACAACTAACTCTATAGTGCTCCTCCTGTCTCCGCTGAAGTTAAAGGTATGGGCTAACTCCACGCATTTCATGTATTTTACCTTACATCTAAGTTTTTTCGACTCTTGGTGGTTTATAAAACCAGGATGAACAGCTCTAACCTTTAAATTATTTACAGTGTTTTAAACCTGTTACCTGCTTTTTTTATTTAATAAATTTATTTATTGGTTGCTTCAGGTTACATCTCCATTATATTGTCCCCTTTCCTCCCTTCCAAGGCCCACCCTCCCATCCTCTACCCCCTAACCCTTCCATCTTGTTCCTCTGGAGTGGAGTGACCCCTCATAACATTCCTTCGCCCCAGTTCAGATGTCCTATGAGGGCCAAGAACCTGTTCATACACTGGGGGCCTACAAGGCAGTTTCAACAGTGAAAAGTGTCTCATTGCTGGGGAGGGAAAACTAAAAAACAGACCAACAAACTAACAAACCAACTAAAATTAACAACAACAACAAAAAAAAATGAAAGAAAAAAAGTCTATTTCCATGTTACCTTTGGTGTGTTCGTTGTAGTACAGATATCATGTACTATATAGCTAAAATCCTACTATAAGTGAATAGATGCCATGTGCATCCTTCTGAATCTGGGTTAGCTCACTCAGGATGAGCTTCTCCAGTTCCATCCATTTGGCTGCAAATTGCATAATTTCATTGTTTCTGATAGCCGAGTAATATTCCACTGTATAGATGTACCACAGTTTTTTAATCCATTCTTCAGTTGAGGGACATCTTTGTTGTTTCCAGTTTCTAGCTATTACAAACAAGGCTGCTATGAACATAGATGAGGAAACTTCCTTATGATTCCGTGAGGAGTCATTTGGATGTATAATCAGAAGTGGTATGGCTAGGTCCTGAGGCAAAGCTATTCCAAGTTTTCTAAGATATCACCATACTGACCTCCATAGTGGTTGCACATCCTGCACTCCCACCAGCAACGGAGGAGGGTTCCCCTTTCTCCACACCCTCACCAGCATGTGCTGTCATTTGAGCTTTTGATCTTAGCCATTCTGACAGGTGTGAGATGGAATCTCAGAGTCGTCTTGAGGTGCATTTCTCTGATGATTAAGGATGTTGAACATTTCTTCAGGTGTCTCTCAACCATTAGGGATTCCTCCTTTGTGAATTCTCTATATAACTCTGCCCCCATTTTTTAATTGGATTATTTGGTTTCTTGGCATTTAATTTCTTGAGTTCTTTGTAGATTTTGGATATTAGCCCTCTGTCAGATGTGGGATTGGTGAAGATTCTCTCCCAGTCTGTAGGCTGCCGTTCTGTTCGAATGACCGTGTCTTTTGCCTTACAGAAGCTTTTCAGTTTCATGAAGTCCCATTTATTGATTCTTGGTCTCAGGTCCTGAGCTGTTGGTGTTCTGTTTAGGAAGTTGTCACCTGTGCCAATGAGTTCGAGGGTTTTTCCCACTTTTTCTTCTAGTAGATTTAGGGTGACGGGCCTTATGTTAAGGTCTTTGATCCACTTGGATTTAAGTTTTATACAAGGTGAAAAGTATGGGTCTAATTTCATTCTTTTACAAGTGGACATCCAGTTGGACCAGCACCATTTGTTGAAGATGCTGTCCTTCTTCCATTATGCTGTTTTGGCTTCTTTGTCAAAAATTAGGTGGCCATAAGTGTGTGGGTCTATTTCTGGATCTTTAATTCGATTCCATTGATCTACTGTTCTGTTTCTACACCAATACCATGCTGTTTTTACTATTATTGCTCTGTAGTACAGCTTGAAATCTGGGATGTTGATTCCTCCAGATGTTTTTTTATTTTAAAGGATTGATTTAGCTATTATGGGCTTTTTGTTGTTCCATATGAAGTTGAGAATAGCTCTTTCCAAGTCTATAAAAATTGTGTTGGTATTTTGATAGGAATTGCATTGAATCTATATATTGCTTTTGGTACGATGGCCATTTTTATTAGGTTGATCCTAGCTATCCATGAATGTGGGAGATTTTCCATCTTCTAAAGGCCTCTTCCATTTCTTGAAGTTCTTGTTGTATAGGTCCTTTACTTGCTTGGTTAGAGTTATCCCCAGGTACTTTATGTTGTTTGTGGCTATTGTGATGGGGTTTGTTTCCCTTATTTCTTTCTGAGCCCATTTGTTTGTTGTATAGAGAAGGGCTTCTGATTTTTTTGAATTAATTTTGTATCCTGCTACCTTGCTGAAGGTGTTTATCAGCTGTAAGAGTTCTCTGGTGGAGTTTTTGGGGTCGCTTATGTATACTATCATATCGTATGCAAATAGGGATAATTTGACCTCTTCGTTTCCAATGTTTATCCCTTTGATCTCCTTTAGTTTTCTTATTGCTCTAGCAAAAACTTCAAATACTATATTGAAGAGATATGGTGGAAGTGGACATCCTTGTCTTGTTCCTGAGTTTAGAGGAAATGCTTCAAGCTTCTCTCCATTCAATTTGATGTTGGCCACTGTCTTGCTGTATATTGCCTTTATTATTTCTAGGTATTGTCCTTGTATGCCTGTTCTCTCCAGAACTTTTAGCATTAAGGGGTGTTGGATTTTGTCAAATGCCTTTTCTGCATCTAGCGAGATTATCATGTGGTTTTTTTCCTTCACCTTTTTTATATGGTGAATGAGGTTGATAGACTTTCGTATGTTGAACCATCCCTGCATTCCTGAGATGAAGCCTACTTGATCATGGTTTATGATACTTTTGATGTGTTCTTGAATTTGGTTTGCTAGTATTTTATTAAGTATCTTTGCATCATGAACATAGATGCAAAAAAAGTTGAGGGACATCTGGGTTTTTTCCAGTTTCTAACTATTACAAATAAGGCTGCTATGAACATAGATGAGGAGGTGTCCTTGTGGTTCAGCGAGGACTTATTTGGATGTATACCTAGAAATGGTATGGCTGGGTCTTGAAGTAGAGATATTACAAGTTTTCTAAGATATTGCCAGACTGACTTCCATAGTGGTTGTACAAGTTTGCACTACCACCAGCAATATAGGAGTATTCCCCCTTATCCACAGCCTCTCCAGGCTTTGCTGTCATTTGAGTTTCTGATTTTTAGCCATTCTGAGAGGTGTGAGACAAAATCTCAAGGTCATCTTGAGTTGCATTTCTCTGATGATTAAGGATGTTGAGCATTTCTTCAAGTGTCTCTCATCCATTAAAGATTACCACTTTATGAATTTTCCGTTTAGCTTGGTTCCATACAGACCTTGAAAAACAATTCTCAATTTCATGTGGAATAACAAAAAACCCAGAATAGCTAAATCAATCCTGTAGAATAAAAAAAATCTGGAGGTATCACCAACCTTGATTTCAAGCTATACTACAGAGCAATCAGTAATAAAAACAGCATGGTAGTGGTATAGAAACAGATCAATTGATCAATGGAATCGAATTGAAGACCCAGAAATAAACTTTTTTTTTTTTTTTTTTGGTTTTTCGAGACAGGGTTTCTCTGTTTAACAGCTCTGGCTGTCCTGGACTCGCTTTGTAGACCAGGCTGGCCTCGAACTCGCAAAGATCCGCCTGCCTCTGCCTCCCAAGTGCTGGGATTAAAGGCGTGCGCCACCACCGCCCGGCCCAGAAATAAACTTATATATCTATTATCACTTAATTTTTGACAAAGAAGCCAAAACTGTACAGTGGATAACAGACAGCAATTTTAACAAATGGTGCTGGTCTAACTGGATGTCAACATGTAAAAGAATGCAAATTGACCCATACTTATCACCTTGCACAAAACCTAAGTCCAAGTGGATCAAAGACCTTAACATAAAGCCTGACACACTATATCTAATAGAAGAGAAAGTGAAGAAAAGCTACAAACTCATTGGCACAGGTGACAACTTCCCTAACAGAACACCAATAGCTCAGGCTGTAGGACCAACAATCAATAAATGGGACCTCATGAAACTCACAAGCTTCTGTAAGGGAAAGTAAACTGCCATTCGAGCAAAACAGCAACAGACTGGGAAAAGATCTTACAAACCCCACATCCAACAGAGGGCTAATATTTATAATTTATAAAGACAAAAGAAATTAAACACCAACAGAGGAATATTTTAACAATTAACAGTAGTTGAGAATTTTAGATTTTCAATATAATTTTAACAATTTCGAGGACTAGTGTCTTGGGTTTTCCTATTTTTATTGTGTGCCTTTATATACAATTAAATGGATTCATTTTAAATCAGAAGATGGCATTCTATCATTTTCACATTTTTTTTCATTTTTTGCCCTTCCTTGCTCCATTTTTCAGTGTGTGTTTGTGGAAGTAGTATAGTTGATATAACAGTAACTGTGAATCACAAAGTTTAAATTTCCATACTCCTACATAGATATTTCTTTTCCATTCTGTGAACACTGGTAGCTATAGGCTAGAATAGATGAACTCCCAAGCCTCCTACCGCAGTCCCAATTTACTATGCAATAGATATGTTCCACCATGATCAGGAATATTGGTATTCTTTATATTATGTTCTGTAGACTATCCTAATTTTAGACTAAAACATAACGATTAGTAATATATTGTAAATGAGATTTTGGAAGGAATAAATAAACTAAAGTATATGCATAAATGCACATGTATATGTGTGTATGTGTTTGTGTGTGTGAGAGAGAGAGACAATAATAAAGAAAAAGAGGCTGTCAGCTTGAGAGCTATGGAGAAAATGGAGGAAATTGAGGGAGATTTGCAGGGAGGGGCTAAGGGAAGAAAGGGAGGGTGGAAAGTGATGAAATTCCATTTTTAACTAAAACCTGTTTTTAAGAAAATAATACATTAACTGTGCTTCTTAATGATGAGTGCAGAAATAAATGAATTAATGGTACACGTTACTCATGAAAAATGAAAGTATATTTTCAAAAATTCATTAACTATGTTTTGAAAACCATTCAAAGTAATAATAAAGGACACTATTTTTAGTTTTCTTCTGAAATTATACTATCTTTTTAAAATATTTATTTATTACTTCAGGTTACATATCCATCACAGTGTCCCCTTTCCACCCCTCCAAATCCCACCCTTCCACCCCTACAAGGCAGAACCACTAGGGCAAAGTGTCTCATTGACAGGAAAAAAAAGTCTATGTTCATGTTCCCTTTGGGGCATTGGTTGTAGTATAGTTATCCTGTACTATATGGCTAAAATTCTATTATAAGTGAATAGATGTCATGTGCATCCTTCTGAGTCTGAGTTAGCTCACTCAGGATGAGCTTCTCTAGTTCTATCCATTTGGCTGAAAATTATATGATTTCATTGTTTCTGATAGTTGAGTAGTATTCCACCATGTAGATGTTCCACAGTTTTTTAATCTATTCTTCGGTTGAGGGACATCTGGGTTGTTTACAGTTTCTAGCTATTATAAATAAGGCTGCTATGAACATAGATGAGAAAACTTCCTTGTGATTTGGTGAGGAATCATTTGGATGTATACCCAGAAGTGGTATGACTGGGTCCTGAGGCAGAGCTATTCCAGGTTTTCTAAGATATTGCCTGACTGACTCCCATAGAGGCTGCACAAGCCTGCACTCCAACCAGCTTGGAGGAGGGTTCACCTTTCTCCACACCCTCGCCAGCATTTGCTGTCATTTGAGTTTTTGATCTTAGCCATTCTGAGAGATGTGAGATGGAATCTCAGAATCGTCTTGAGTTGCATTTCTCTGATGATTAAGAATTCTGAACATTCCTTCAAGTGTCTCTCAGCCATTAGGGATTCCCCCTTTCTGAATTCTGTTTAGCTCTGTTCCCCATTATTTGATTGGATTATTTGTTTTCTTGGCATTTAATTTCTTGAGTTCTTTGTAAATTTTGGATATTAGCCCTCTGTCTGATGTGGGGTTGGTGAAGATTTTTTCCCAATCTGTAGGTTGCCATTTTATGGAATGATGGTGTCTTTTGCCTTACAGAAGCTTTTCAGTTTCATTAGGTCCCATTTATGGAATGTTGGTCCTAGATCCTGAGTTGTTGGTGTTCTGTTCAGAAAAATGTCAGCTGTGCTGATGAGTTTGAAGGCTTTCCCCACTTCCTCTTCAAGTAGATTTAATGTGTCAGGCATTATGTTAAGGTCTTTGATCCACTTGGACCTAAGTTTCATACAAGGTGATAAGGTCTAATTTCATTTTTTTACATGTCGACATTCAGTTGGAACAGAACCATTTGTTGGAGATGCTGTCCTTTTTCTATTGTATGTTTTTGGCTTCTTTGTCAAAAATTAAGTGACCATAGGTGTGTGGGTTCATTTCTGGGTCTTCAATTTGATTCCATTGGTCCACTGGTCTGAATTTCTACTATCAACCAGAAAATAGTCCCACTGACAGAATTCAAAGGTTTTCTTCTCTTAGCAAACTCTAGAAAATTGGATTATTTGGCTTCTTGGCATTTAATTTTGGATATTCTCCCTCTGTCAGGTTGGTGAAGATCTTTTCTGAATCTGTAGGTTGCCATTTTGTTTGAATGACAGTGTCTTTTGCTTACAGAAGCTTTTCTGGGGAACAGAGCTAAACAGAGAATTCAGACAGGAGGAATCCCTAATGGCTGAAAGACACTTGAAGAAATGCTCAGCATCCTTAATCATCAGAGAAATACATTTCAAAACAACTCTGAAATTCCATCTCACACCTGTCAGAATGGCTAAGATCAAAAGCTCAAATGACAGTACATGCTGGCAAGAGGGTGGAGAAAGGGGAACTATCCTCCATTGGTGGTGGGAGTGCAGGCTTGTGCAACCACTATGGAGGTCAGTCTGGCGATATCTTAGAAAACTTGGAATAGCTCCGCCTCAGGAAACAGCCATACCACTCTGGGTATACATCCAAATGATGTCTCACCAAACCACAAGGATGTTTCCTCATTTATGTTCATAGCAGCCTTATTTGTAATAGCTAAAAACTGGAAACAACCCAGATGTTCCTCAACTGAGGAATGAAAAAAAAAAAAAAACCTGTGGCACATCTGCACAATGGAACACTACTCCGCTATCAGAAACAATGAAATCATGCAATTTGCAGCCAAATGGATGGAATTAGAGAAGCTCATCCTGAAAGAGCTAACCCAGACTCAGAAAGATGCACATGGAATTTATTAACTTACAATTGCATTTTAGTCCTATAGTAAAGGATATCTATACTACAGCCAATGCTCCAAACGGAACAGGAACATAGACTTTGTTACTTGCCAATGAGACACTTTGCCCTAGTGGTTCTGCCTTGTAGGCCCCCAGTGTATGTGGAGGCTCTTGGCCTTCAGATGACCGTTGAACTGGGGTGGGGTACTGATGTGTAGGGACACTCCACTAAGGAGGAGTGGGAAGAAAAGGATAGGTGGTAGAGAGTGGGAGGGTGGGACAGGGATGGGTGGAAAGAGGATACTCTGATGGAGCTGTAACCTGAAGTAATAAATAAACATAAAAAATGATATTGATAAAACAAAGACAACTGTAGAAAATATGGAGGTGATATGTCATTCTAGAAATCCAAATGCAAATTTGTTTTCACCAGAAAATGTATGTCTAGGGAATGCACCATGCCTTAGATCTCTAGGTCTCTAGCAGCATCATGTGATCCTGGATGGCTATTTATAACCCACAGTCACTGCTAGCTTCAGCTTGTTTGCTAACTTGGCTCTACAGGAAATTATTCTGGTGAGTTTATGATGCTGACAGGTGGGTAAGTCAAAGGTGCTTCTGAATGGCCAAATCAACCTACAGAATTAAAGACAAAGAGCTATTTTGAACTTTTCATTACTTTATAAAATACCCAGTGATTTTGTGAGTCTGTGTTTTTCTTGAAATAATTTTATTAGTAGAAATAGATATTTTGATTTGTTATATTGGAACTTTAACTCATTACATTTATCTTAAAACTGTTTCTACTTATAAGTGTCATACATGACAGGTATCAGTTATCTTTAAAATATGCAAAATATCTTCCTATATACAGCTGCTAGATTATACAGAGTGGTAGATAATTACAGGAAGAATGACAAATACTGAAAAGTCTGTATAGAGGAATATATCAGTCTGGAAAGGCAGAAAAAAAAGTATAAAGGAAGTGAAGTAATGGACTCACCAAGAATGAAATGAGGTACTAGTATAAATAGTTTTTCCTTTCCCATCATCTTGTCTGAATATACTATCTACTTTTTGACTACACTCTGTAGAAAATAATATAAGTGTTAAACAGAGGAGTCTCCATTGATTTGGAGAGGAACTTACTTTGAGATAAACTCAAAATGTTGCCCACAGAGATTATAATATGACATTTCAGAAACAGGTGTACACAGCAGGTAAATGATTACTACACAGGTAAACAAAAATCACATAAAGAAAAGTAACACTAGAATATTTAGTAGATCAATGGAGTTTTGATTAAGTACAAAGTTATTCACAACCTACCAAAAAATTCAGAAGGAAAATTGAAACATGAAATAGATTCTGGCAAGAACTACTTGCTTCCTCCCTATTGCTCAGAATGAAGCAAAGTGAAAAACAAACAAACAAATGAAACAATCCAACTCACACCAAAGGATAATTAACTGTAGTTAACCTTAAAAAGCACAAATGAGCCAAGTGGAAAAACCTCCTAACATGATTATGTATTTGTAGTTGCCTTGTTTGATGAAGGCTATGTTGATGGTTATATAGATGGTTATATATATATTATATGGTTATATATATATTATATATATATAATATGGTTATATATATTATATATATATTATTAACACTAATTTAAATATTTGAAGTGATTTATTTTTGTCATAAAACAAACATTTAAGGATTAATTATTAGGGTACATTGGAAGGAGATTAGTAAAAGCAAGAAGACTGGAGAGAATTATTTGACCATGCTTACTAGACTGTGTTACTCTTTCATGAACTTATCTAATGCTTGAGAGTTAATTATTTCAAACTAGTGATAAAAATGTTAATTATGAATGTATTTACCAGTAATGCTATCATCAAAGGAAATCTATTACATGACAAAAATCACACTGAAACATGGGAGGTGTTTGTGATACAAGTGAAATATATATATTAGTGTTTTTGGAAGCACGTAAGGTATACCTCTTTTTCTTGAAGATTAAATTCATGAAAATCAAATACAGGTGAAGATGATTGCTTTAATATTGTTTACAAGGGTTCAATAGGAAATGTTTTGGTCATTGTACCTCTGTTTTAAGTAGTAATAATTTTATTATAATGTCTGTATCTAGAAGTCTTATTTGTATTACTTTAGATATCACCATACTATTTTTAAACATTAGGATTTAAATTAATCCTTATGATATTCACTGCTTAGTTCTTTGGTATAATGGTTTTACTAATACTTCTTAATGCTATTGCATTGAAAGCATTAATTCCTTTAGGAATCTTAGGAACATGGAGCATGGGAAGTATTGAATAGCAAAGAAAGCGTTGTACTTATTGATGCTACAAAGCTTAACAAGGTCAGATATTTTATCACGCTAAAACTATAATCAGCCTAGTTGTTTTGCTTTCATATGTTTAAAGAGTGACTAAAATTTACTTTGGGAATGATTGGGAAAACAAGTGTACAGTCTTAACAAAAACACTGTTATATATTATTAAAAATTTGTCACCATTGCACATATTGAACTAAGAGCAAATCATTAAGAGAGTGGAAAGCTAGATTAGAAATTACAACACAAACTTTTGTTTCCAATCTGTTGTTCTTGCAGAGTGGCCATTGTAGCTGCTCTAATAGCAGTGGAGACTGAGGCTGAAGAATCCATTGCTTCACATACAGGAAACTAAGCCACGTATTTCTTTATAAATATATAGAGGTGAAGCACATTGGAACTACAGCTACCTTATAGGTTTATTCTCTGTCTCTTTTCCTATATTTAGGTACATTTTTAAACTAAATTTTGTCATTCATATACTAGTAATTTGAGACTGCTTTGATACACTGAAGGCTATAATTTTGATGGCAGAATAAAGAAATAAGATACTGTTGAAAGAGGTGAGATATTGCATGTTAAGTTCATTATATGACTTTGGTTAGATTCAGTTTATGTAAGATATTTGGCTCCATACCCAGAAAATTCTAATTTCAAAGTTTGTTATGTTCCATGATCTTTCTGTTGGTTGTGTGCCTGATCATGAAAGATTGATTTTCCATTTCTCAGTCTACAACTGTTATTAGATGTACATTAAAGTAAACTGAACATAATGGCATATTGGATAAATATTTCCTTATTTTTATTTCTTCAGCATCCTTCTTTACATTTGAAGCTAAAACACAAAGGGGGAATTATTTGGCATATTTTTGAGTGTTGAAAGAAATGAAGTGAGATCACACTTCATCTGAGGTCACACTTCAAACATATTCAGTTAAGTACAGAAGCCAATCTATTTTCAAATTGAAACTTTAGATATATGTTTAAAGAGAGTGAACAATAAATATGCAAAACCAAATATGAAGAAAAATCTGTCAAGTAGCAAAATAAAGTCTCAGTTCTGGCCTTGAGGAAAAGGATAGGTAGAGATTTAACTCTATTTTGAAAGTGGAATTATAATTTCAGGTCATACTTAGTAAAATATATCTAAATGTTTTATAAATAATGTAAAAACAGAATGATTATTTAGTTTTAACCCAACATTGTTTAATAATTCAGTTTTTCAGAGACTCATTTTATATGTGAACTAAAATTTCTATTTAGTTTTTTTGGGGGTAAGAACAATGAATTTTATCTTTATTAACCTGACTAAAATAATGGTGCTCTTAGACTCATATGAACAAAAATAACTGTGTGGCCTAAACTAGTGGCCTAAACAGGACTCAATACAGAGCAAATATGTATTTATGTCTTAGTAAAGACAGCCTTATAAACAATGGATATTAATGGTTTGACTATATGGTAATTTTAAGTCTTGAAATCACAATGTAGAAATGAGTTAATTCTTTATAAGCATTAGTTGAGAGGATGTTTTAATTTTAATGTGGAAGTTAAGAAGGTTAGTGTAATTTATAACAAAGAGATTAGAAGGGAATTTAACAAATGAATAGATGAGAAATAAATATTTTTATTATTAGAATATATGAAAGATGTTTTCAATAAAGACCAAAATTTTACCCTTATTTGGAATCAAATTTATTATAAAAGCAAATGAAATATTCTGTTATTCTTCCAACAGTGTAGGGAATGATACTATTAGAAGTGCTACTATCCCTAACCCATGTATTAATTTTCATAAAACATCCTATTTGTTGTTATTTTATGATTGATGTAAAAATTAATTTTTTAATGATTCTTTGACATTTAATAAAAATAATTTTGTTTGAAATAAAAAATTTAACTAAGGAATCTGTTCCTTCCATGCTTAAATTATCTTATGACACTAAAGTGTCAATAACCTTCAAATAAGTCAGATTTATTGAATTCTTAGACTATTTATCCTGAAGCATCAGAGTTTAAATTACAAGTTCAGACCTTAGACATATCTAGCTAAGAAGTCATTGGACATGTATTGATTTATTTGTGATTCACACCCATTGTATGACTGTCTAGGCTGATAACCACATCATTTAGAGAAGATAAACTTGATTAATAGAAAAATATTAATTACTATACAATTAAACACACACATATAATATATATATGTGTATATATGTATACATATATATTAAATTTGAATATACAAGCTGGATCTCAGATATGTGTCAATACAGGGTGTTTCACATAACTTGTTTTCAGAAATATGCAAATCAAGATTATTCATGTGTTTTGAGAAGTGCTATAAATTGAGTAAAATACAAATTAGAAATGGGGAGATTAGCCTGGCGGTGGTGGCGCACGCCTTTAATCCCAGCACTTGGGAGGCAGAGGCAGGCGGATCTTTGTGAGTTCGAGGCCAGCCTGGTTTACAAAGCGAGTCCAGGACAGCCAGAGATATTCAGAGAAACCCTGTCTCGAAAAACCAAAAAAAAAAAAAAAAAAAAAGAAATGGGGAGATTAATTTAGTTCATATAATAGGAATATATTTATATTTTATTTGCATATTATTTAAGCATTTAAGTCTTAATAATATGTTAATACATAGATAAAACCTGTGTTATCTGAATGCATATGATTTCAGGGATGACCACTTGGTATTGGGTAACCAACTAGGGTTCTCAACCATGAGGAGTATATCCCTTTCACTCTCAGAATTCCTTAATTGCTATAATAATGTGTGTGTGTGTGTGTGTGTGTGTGTGTGTGAGAGAGAGAGAGAGAGAGAGAGACAGAGACAGAGAGAGAGAGAGAGAGAGAGAGAGAGAGAGAGATGGGGAAATCCCAGCCTTCCATGTTAGCATATCTACTGTAACTTTTCAGGTCTTATTCAGGAAGACATATAGTCCTGGTATCATTGGGTGAGGCAAGGGGTGTGGACTGGCATGGTTGGAGGGAAAAATGAAGTGTAGAAATGATGTACTAATATTTTGATATAAAAATTTAAAATGCAAAATTATACAAATGAATTTGTTTACCACTATTCTAAGTTTTAATGCATGCTATGTGGATTGAGTAATTTAAATATATAATTTTAATGAAATGCCTACAGTAATAAATATTTTGAGAGTATAAAATGTTAACAGTATGGTGTTAACATCACATACAATAAAAGGAAAAAAAACAGAAAATTATCAATTGGATTTTGAGAATTAATAAAAGATACAGACAACGTACAATTGTGAATCTTATTGTATGTAGTCTGTATTTCTTTATGTGGACATAGGATTCCTAGAGCAAGAGTTACAGGTGTTTGTGAACAACCCCACATGGGTGCTAAGAAGTGAACTCAGATTCTCTCTTTAAGAGCCATAGTCATTCTAAACCACTAGGCAATGTCTACAGCCACTTGAAAAATTATTTGAATCAATTATATTGGCCTGTTATTTAGACTGCTTATTTTTCACATGACAGACACACATCTAAATACATAAATTATGTTCAACTTTATATTTTTTTAATCTCTCAATTAATTGAAACTATAGTACATTCCATAAGTCAAATTTTGAGCTACTCTTTAAGACTACACCTTATACTTTTATATTTAGAAATACTTGAGATTGAAAAACCCCAAAAACATCTACAAGAACTTAATTGTATATCAGAAACTTTGAACAATTAATGCTAATTTTACCCTCTCTTTTATTAGTTGATAACTCATTTCAACTTTATTCATGTCAAAAACAACATTAAAGACCGTGGAGTTGTCCCTCAAACACAGGTTGATATCAGCGTTAATCATCAATGATCTCCACATTGCTGGCACTCATTAAACTATCTGTCTTTTCAGGGACCTGCCATGTTTTTTCAATTGTACTGAATGATGGAAAATGTTACTGTGTTCATTTTCTTGGGACTTTCTGAAAATCAAAATATTGAAGTCCTCTGCTTTGTATTATTTCTCTTGTGCTACATTGTTATTTGGATGGGCAATGTGCTCATAATGGTTTCTATTACATTCACTCAGCTCATTGAGCAACCTATGTATTTCTTCCTCAATTACTTGTCACTTTGTGATCTTTGCTACACATCCACAGTGACACCCAAATTCCTGGCTGACTTACTGGCAGAGAAGAAGATTATTTCCTATACTAATTGTATGACACAGCTCTTTGTTCTCCATTTCCTTGGAGCCATTGAAATCTTCATCCTCACAGCAATGGCCTATGACTGCTATGTGGCCATCTGCAGGCCCCTGCACTACACCATCATTATGAACAGACACCGATGCAATGAAATCCTTGCAGCTTGCTGTACTGGAGGATTTGTGCACTCAGCTAGTCAGTCCCTTCTCATTACGTGTTTGTCCTTTTGTGATCACAATGAGATAGATCACTACTTCTGTGATGTGTATCCTTTATTGAAATTGGCTTGCACTGATACACATAAAATTGGCCTCTTTGTCATTGTTGATTCTGGCCTAATTGCCTTGGTGACATTTGTGGTTTTAATAGTATCTTATTTTGTAATATTAAATACCATTAGGGTTTACCCTGCAAAGAGCCGTTCCAAAGCTCTTTCCACATGTAGTTCCCATATAACCATTGTAGTCCTGTTTTTTGTGCCTGTTCTCTTCATTTACATCAGACCAAATATAACATTCCCAGAGGACAAAGTGTTTGCTCTTTTCTACACCATCATAGCTCCCATGTTCAACCCTCTGATCTACACACTCAGAAACATGGAGATAAAGAATGCCATTAAGAAAATGTGCTCTCATCAAATACCTTTGTACAGGAAATAAATTCCATGAAAGACATGGAAAATGTGTGCATGTCAATATAAAGCCATTTAAAAGACTGTCTTGTTCTTGTCTTTGTTTATGAGAATTTAATAACAGTTCACAATTGCTTTTTGTGTGCTTTAGTCTTCTTTCATTTAGTTTAGTGTAAGTTTCAGTGAGGTTCATTTCTGTGTGAAGTAAATGTTGATTTTGTGAATTTTGATTCCTTGATGGAATTTCCTTGTGTGTTTTTTTCTCTCAGCAACTATCTTGTAGGTTAGAAGGATAACCTACAAGATTTCTTGAGTTCTGTATATTGATCATTTTTGTCACAATCATATCTACACACTGCTATTTAGTTGATTTTTTTAGCAGACATATGGCTCCAAATATCCAGAACACTACTTTTAATTCAATAACATAAATATTGCATTCATTTATAAAAGTATAAATTTTATAACTAAAGACACTGAACTAAGAATTAGAATTTACCTGTCAGGAATCATATAATGTAAACAAGCTTTCATGTGATAACTGCATATAAAGCATTTCATTTCTATAACTACATAGACAAGTAAAGAAATAATATAATGTATTGATAAATATGTTATTAAGTATACAACTCTAGTCATCGAGATTATCATCACTCATTTTGTCTATTGAATGTTCATTAAGCCACTACAGCTTTTTGAAACAAATCAAAGTCATAGTTCATGTTAGTTTCTAGTGGCATACTTGAAAACTATTGTAGATAAGTGGCTGACAAACCAAAAAAGGTAAGGTGTTTTCTTTTCTTTCCTTTTTTTCCTTTTCATTTCTGAAAATTCAAGATAAAGACATGCAATGGTTTTTGGAAAACATTACAGGAAATTTTTCAAAATGAAGAAATGTTTATTGTATAGAAGACCTTTCCTTTCCAACTAATTTATTGAGCTCATACAAACTACAATCAAATTCCCTGGTAATATCAGAAAGTAAAAGAGAAATATCAGAGTGTGTTTAAGGCATGGTCCTCTTGAAGAAATAACACAGGAGAAATTGGCTGTGAAGAATTTCACTAATTTCAATATTGATTCAGATAAAAATAAAGTATGACCATATTAGATAGCAGGAACCCTCAATGAACTTTTTGTGAGTGTTTGCAGAGGAGGAGCATTTCCTTATAGCATCAGACTTCACAAGTTACCACATAAAAAGCACCAGCAAAGGCAGAAGAACAGATGCAGAAAACAGGGGACTAAAGGATTGGAACAGCAACTCATTGGTCTAGGTGTTGTCACCTAGCAACAATGTGTGGATGATGACGTTCAGAGAACCACAGAATGCAGTGATGGCTTGTGGGCTTCACAAACACAGGGTATCTTTCCTACTGATGGCATACATACCAAACTATTTAAAGGTGTCAGGCTCTAAATGACTAAATATCTGGATATCTGGTCTATGGTTAAAACATTTATTTGTCCGTTTGTATATAATGCTGCTAAACTTTTGAGCTACTGTGAATCTGACTGCTGTGAAGAGAAAAATGGCTAAGCTCATTTGTAGACCACTGGTGTCTGGGGATAATAACATCCATGCTATATAAAGGAGATAACATTATCTTATATTGGGCTAGGGATTGAGAAAGAGTACATTGGAAAATTCTAATTGATCTCCATCTTTCATCAATAACAGAAGTCATGACAATGCTTATGACATTAAAGATTGTAAATGTCAACTTCTATAGGATAATGTATAAACATTGAGTATGAACTTTAACATTAATATATATTATATATATTAATTTGATTTTTATTGGTTTGTCATTCATTTAATTTTAAAAATACTTTAAGAGTCCCACATATTAATATCTTATTTTCCTAATTTCTAATCCTCCCTCTTCCTCTTTTAATCTCTGTTTACTTTCCCCCCACACTCATAATTAGAATTGTTTCACCCACACATCTAAACACATATACAAATCCCTTGGAGTCCACTCAACATTGCTGTGATGTACATGTGTTCAGGACTGACCATGTGGCATGGGATACCTTTATCTGGCTGCTTGTTCAAGGAAAAGTTTGTGTTTTCTTTCTTTCAGCAGTTGCCAATTGATTATACCACTTCATTTAGAGGTAGGAACTTGTAAACCTTTCTTCTTTCCACATGGTATATACCATAATGATACCACTGGTGTTGGTATCATTATTCAGTTCTAATTTAAGCACTCATATTATTGAGATTTCAGGGGTATAGCCTCTGCATCATATCTTCAGGAGAGTATGTTTCCACTCAGAAAGGAGCAGAAAAGTCCTAGAGCCAGAACACAAATTGGCTGATATATTATATGGTAAATAATATTGTAACATTCACTGGTCCCTTTCAGAGTTCTGGCCATCATCTCACTTGACTCATCATATCTAGACTACACTGCCCACTAGCAGGGGACCTCATCCTCTAGCTCTTGAAATTTTTTGTCCATATTGCTACCCTCAGTCTTCAGGCCTACAGCTATCTTGTATGAGAATCTCACCTTCATTATAGAGCTAATTTCCCTAATACCCCATGTTTCAAACTAGTCCCTGTGACATTGTGATGGGGTAGTGTTAAGCATTCTAAATGTTAATTAATTGGTCCTGCTTGATGTCTGTTACTTACATTGACTCTGATTGGTTAAAGTAAATGCGGAAGCCTGAGATTGGGCAAAGACAGCAGAAGGTGGGACTTCCTGAGATTAGAACAGGAAGCCTATGCTTTAGATGGAGGATTAATTCATTCCAGCCAGGAGCAGGAAGAAGGAGGCCAGAGAAGAAGCCAGGAATATACAAGGAAGACTCGCCATGGGATAGATTAAAGAAGATCCTTCCACATGGCCTTAAACATCGGCTTAGTGTGGAGAATAATAGTCCAAAGGGACGTATGCATATAAGGAGTTATATATGGGTAATAGAATTATGAGCTAGCTTAGATGGGCTAGGATTGCACAACCCAGGCCTAGGCTTGTTAAGATCCACGTGGTGTCTGTGTGTATTCATTTATAATGGCAGGTTAAGAATTAACACTTCTGACCAATTAAAGATAATATAATACTAGTAAGATAGTTTAATTAGTTATTTTTTTACAACATTGAACAGTTACCTAGGGTTCAAGCTCTTCCCTTTAAACCCTACTTTGTGGCTTATTCATAAAAGCTTCAGCTCATGATCCATTTCTAGGAATAAGGTGACAGACTCTTGTTGTTAAGCCTGAAAACACATGCTGCCACAATAGCTTAAATAGAGACATGTTGCCATTTAGATTTGAAGTAGTGCAATACAAGATACTTCCCAATCTTTGAAGAAATGTTTTTGTTCAAACTAAACTTACATTTTTATTTCCCTGCATCACACCTTTATAGTTCATGTAATTTGACACCCAGTAGACTTCAGTATTTCTTCAGTATTTATGTCAACTTAGAGCACAGAGATTGAGGTTTAGTAGTCCTGAGTCAGGTTAATCCTAGAATTATATGCAGACAACTCAGAGTATAGCTTATTATTAACATTTAAAGAGCTACCTTTGAAAGTCTGAGAGGAATGAAATCATTTAAAATTGCATATTGGCCAAATGTTCTTTGGGGATGTGTTCAATGGTTCAGAAAAAATTAGAAGATACCATGAGATTAGTCTCCCAGGTAACTGACTTACATATCTTGGAATTTAACCAGAGAATTTGTAACTATATTTGTCACCTGTAAAATCAGACTGGATATATATCTTGAGGACAGAAATAGGAAAATTCTTCCCCTAAATTCCAATGATGATTTTGTTTCAGGAGAGTATGTTTCCTCTCAGAAAGGAGAAAAGTCTTAGAGTCAGAACACAAATGGGATGATGGATTACATGGTAAGTAATATTGTTATCATCCAGATGGATCATATCTACAGCAAAAAAAGAAGAAAGCTAATGACTTACACTTGTATAGTGTAAATCATGTAAATGAGTGCTTACCCATTTTATAAATCCATCTTCCTTCTGCTATTCCAGAAAACTTTTATCTAGTACTTTGCAAATAAATGTAAGGATGAAGGGTATTGATAGAATAATGAACTGCTAATTTATACAGAAGGATAAAGAGATATAAGGAAAAGTGAAAAAAAAAGTAATGGATTCTGTTAGAACAAGATTTTTTTTCCCATTTCTGCCTTTCTTGTGAGATAAATGCTTTGTGAATGGTGAAAGAATATTATAAAATATCATGAGTTGGAATTTCATAGAGTCATAGGATTGTGAATATCAATGAGGAACACAATTTATGGGTATAATAAGAGAGTGAAAAGGGAATAAACAGCAAATTATAAATAAATTACTACAAACACAGAATTTTTTGTGAGAGAATGATCAAAGCTTTGGGGTAAAATGTCAATTCATCTTGACTCTAGGAATGATTTTTATTAATTTTTTTGTGAATTTTATACAGTGATTTTTGTATATATTTTATCCTTAACTCCTCAACTTACCACCTTCTCACCCTTCCATCTTGTTCCAACTAAGTTTGAGATCACTACTTCTTTTCCATTTATTTATTTATTTATTTGTTTGTTTATTCATTCACTCACTCATTTTATTTATGTATTTATTTATGTATGTATGTATGTATGTATGTATGTATGTATGTATGTATGTATTTATTTATTTATTTTCTCTATCAAGTTCAGTTTGTTTTGCTTAGCTGATCTTGAGATTGAAGCCTGTTCTGGTGTTTGATAGAACTTCAAAGGGTAATACCATTAAAACAAAACATACATGTCTCCCTCCATAGAAGTCCTCACATGTTAATAGCTGCTAAGCTACTGGTTGGACATTATAAGCAATGTCCACACTACATGATGGGATTTGCGAGCTTCTGCAGATCTTGTGCATGTTGTCACAAATCAGTGTAAGTTCATATATGGCTCTGTCTGGTTGTATCTTGAAATTACTGTTTCTTTTACAGTATTTACCACCTCTGGTTCTTAAAATCTTTCTGTTCTTTACTGACAAAGATTTCTGAATATTAGGGTGTAGTATCAATGCTTATTTTATGGCTGAGCATTCTGGGTTACACTTGTGCTGTGGCTGAACACTGAAAATCTTGTTACTTCAACAATTACCAGTTGTGGGTCTCTGTGTTAAGTCACATCTACTATAAGGAAAAGTTTCTCTATTGAAGGTTGTAAAATGCTATGATGCAAGTTCTGGATTTATAACTTTACCTTTTGCATTGTGATAAACAATTACAAATAAATAAGTAAATTAATAAACAATGAAATAAATAAATGAAACACTGTAATGATCAGGAGTTTGGGCATGTAAAGCAAATTTTTAGTATTCATAGAGCAAAGAAGATGTAAAAGAATGTTTGATAAATATTCTTCAGTATGTGTTATCAACATTATCAATAGTAACTGCTTTCATTTTTTGAAAAGTAGAATACTCTTGGGCTCTTGTAATATGACTGATGCATTTCTAAAATAAAATACTTGGATTGTATTATAATAAAAAAGTAAAAAGTAAACACATATTACTTATTTTCATCATTTCTCTGTTTTTGCATGTATAAGACATCAGCAATATGCTGTTATGTAAATAGTGACATTGTTCATTTTCATATTAAAATTTCAATGTACAATTGGTTAGAGTTTTTAAAATATTTAATGTATAATCACTTTATATTTGTATCTATTGAGACAAAAACACCAAGTAGTGCTTTTTACCAACTGAACACAAGCTAATTTAACTTCTGTGGTCATGGAAGATAGGAAATGCAAATGTTTGTACTAAAGATGAGTAGGTGAGTAGGGGGTTAATGACCTTCTTGTCTTGGAAAATATAGGCAGATCTTGTGTCTGAATATTTAACTTGTGCACTAAGATTGACTCTATGACAACACATTTTGATGAGCAGCAAGAATATAAGATGTGGTAGTTGCTTGTCTAAAGAACTGTCTTCAAGAATCACAGAAAAGTGAACAGTAACAATTAGGTTGACAATCTTGGTGGAATAATGTGGGGATTAGAGGACACACAGATTTAAACAATAATACAGAGTCTATGGAAGCTTCCTAAGGGTGGAAGAATATTGGCTTTGGAGGTTGAGTGGAATGAAAAGAACTAGGGTTTTAAGGTTTAAACAAAATGGACACAGAGGGTACAGACCTCCTACATGATGTGGAAACTAGCATAAGAAAAGGGTGATGTTTATCTTGTGAAAATCATTTTTATAAATTCAGAACTTTCTAAAGTCTCTAAACATGCACTTAAACATGATGAAATGTTGGGTTTTGTTCATGGTGTTCATGGCTTTGGACATTGGAATTTCTACCTCTTGTGGTACCATTCATTTTTCACATTGTAGCTTAATGATTATTACTTTTTCTCCATGGAGTTAAAAATAGCACAAATACTTAAACTCCACACAGTAAAATATTATTTGTCCTGCTTCTTTCAGCATTCACAACTACGTGGTATTAATCAGGCCATGGTCAGGGACTGGATTTGGCATTGTAATACTTCTCATTACAACAATTTAATAACCAAGAAATGTTTTACCATGATAAATAAAAATTTCCCAACAATTATTTATTCTGTAACAATATTGTATGCATATTTGCATTACTTCCTTCACTTTAAGGTGGCCAAATCTAATATAACCAATAGGCAAATCACACTATGATAAGGAGCTCCAGTTCCTAAACTCACTTTATAAAGTAAGTTTCTCTCTGTCTCTAGTCTCTCTCTCTCTCTCTCTCTCTCTCTATATATATATATATATATATATATATATATATATATATATACATATATCCTTTCAGCTAACTCCATTGAAACTTAATTTCTTTAGAATATGGAAAGTAGCTGTAACATCACCTCATTTTTACTGTTAGGACTTTCTCAGATCAAGAAAATTAAAACTCCTTGATTCCTGTTGTTCTTGTTTTGTTACACAGTTATTTTAGGGGAAAATATGTTCATTATGATATCCATCCCATGTACCCAGTTATTTGAACAATCAGTGGGTTTCTTCCTTAATTACTTGCTTTGTCAGATCTGTGCTACACTTCCACAGTGACTCCCAAGTTTCTCTGTGACCTTCTAATAGAACGGAACATGATTTCTATTTCTTTTTTTTTCTCGAATTTATTTTTTATTGTTTATTCACTACTTCAAGCCACATCTCCATCATAGTGCCCCACCACCACTCCCAGTTCCAACCTCCCATCCTACCCTGCCTGAGTGGGGTGTCCCCACATATCAGTCCCCCCTACCCCAGTTCAGCAGTCACATTATGGCCAAGAGCCTCCTCAAATACTGGGGACCTACATGGCAGCACCACTAGGGCAAAGTGTCTCATCAACAAAGTCCATGTTCCTGTTCTTCTTGGTGTGTTGGTTGTACAATAGTTGTCCTGTACTATATGGGTAATATCCAGTTAAAAGTGAACAGATGCCACGTGCATTTTTCTGAGTCTGGGTTAGTTTATTCAGGATGAGCTTTTACAGTTGCATCCATTTGGCTGCAAATTGCATGATTTTGTTGTTTCTGATAGCTGAGTAGTATTCCATTGTGTAGATGTACCACAGGGTTTTGTTTATTTTTTTTATCCATTCATCAGTTGAGGGACACCAGGGTTGTTTCCAGTTTCTAGCTATTAAAAATAAGACTGCTATGAACATAGATGAGGAAACGTCCTTGTGGTTTGGTGAGGAATCATTTGGATGTATACCCAGAAGTGGTATGGCCTGTTCCTGAAGCAGAGCTATTTTTCTAAGATATTGCCTGACTGACTTCCATAGTGGCTGCACAAGCCTGAACTCCAACCAGCAACGGAAGAATGTTCCCTTTTCTCCAAAACCTTGCTAGCATGTGCTGTCAATTGAGCTTTTGATCTTAGCCATTCTGACAGTTGTGAGATGGAATCTCAGAGTCGTCTTGAGTTGCATTTCTTTGATGATTAAGGATGTTAAGCATTTCTTCAAGTGTCTATTGGCTATTAGAGATTTCTCTTTTGTGAATTCTCAGTTTAGGCATATTTCCCATTTTTTGATTGGATTGTTTGGTTTCTTGGTGTTTAATTTCTTGAGTTCTTTATAAAGTTTAAATATTAGCCCTCTGTCTGATCTGGGGTTGGTAAATATATTTTCCCAATCTGTAGGTTGCCATTTTGTTTTAATGCAGTATCCTTTGCCTTACAGAAGCTTTTCAGTTTCATGAGGTCCCATTTTTTGATTGTTGGTCTTAGATCCTGAGCTATTGGTGTTTTGTTCAGGAAGTTGTCACCTGTGCCAATGAGTTCGAGGATTTTACCCACTTTCTCTTCTAGTACATTTAGTCTATCAGCCTTATGTCTTTGGTCCACTTGGACTTAAGTTTTGTGCCAGGTGACAATTATTGGGCTAATTTAATTGTTTTACATGTTTATATCCAGTTAGACCAGCACCATTTGTTGAAGAGGTTACCCTCTTTCCATTGTACCGTTTTGGCTTTGTGGAAGATTAAGTGATCTTAAGTGTGTGTGTTCATTTCTGGATCTTCAATTCAATGCTATTGATCAACTTGTCTGTTTCTATACCAGTACCATGCTGTTTTTTATTACTATTGCTCTGTAGTAAAGCTTGAAATCCAGGATGGTGATGCCTCCAGATGTTTTTTATTATTATTATACAGGATTTATTTACCTATTCTGGGTTTTCTGTTTTTCCATATGAAGTTAAGAATTTCTTTTTCCAGGTCTATAAAGAGTTGTGGTGGTATTTTGATAGGAATTGCATTTAATCTGTATATTGCTTTTAGCAGGATGGCCATTTTTATTATGTCAATCCTACCTATCCATGAGCTTGGGAGATTTTTCCATCTTCTGAAGTCCTCTTCAATTTCTTTCTTCAAGGACTTGAAGTTCTTGTCATACAGGTCTTTCACTTGCTTGGTTAGAGTTACCCTTTGTATTTTATATTGTTTGTGATTATTGTGAAGGGTGTTGTTTCCATAATTTCTTTCTCAATCCATTTATCTTTTGGATAAAGAAGGGCTTCTGATTTTTTTGAATTAATTTTGTATCCAGCCACCTTGCTGAAGGTGTTTTTCAGTTGTAAAAGTTCTCTGGTGGAGTTTTTGGGGTTCTTTATGTATACTATCATATCATCTGCAAATAGGTTTAATTTGAATTCTTTATTTCCTATTTGCATCTTCTTGATCTCTTTGAGTTGTCTTATTGCTCTAGCAAGAATTTCAAGTACTATATTGAAGAGATATGGCAAAAGTGGGCATTCTTGCCTAGTCCCTGATTTTAGATTAAATGTTTAAGTTTCTCTCCATTTAATTCAATGTTGGCTACTGGCTTGCTGTGTATCACCTTTATTATTTCTATGTATGATCCTTGTATAGCCATTCTTTCCAGGACTTTTAGCATGTAGGTGTGTTGGATTTTGTCAAATGCATTTTTAGCATCTAATGAGATGATCATGTGTTTTTTTTTTTCTTTCAGCTTGTTTATATAGTAAATTACATTGATGGATTTTCTTTTTTAAATTTATTTATTTATTGCTTCAGGTTACATCTCCGTCATAGTGTCCTCTTTCCACACCTCCCAGTCCCACCCTCCCACCATCTACCACCTAACCCTTTCATCCCACTCCTCTGGAGTGGAGTGCCCCTACATAACAGTCCCCCGCCCCAGTTCAGCAGTCATATGAGGGCCAAAAGCCGATTTTCTTATGTTGAACTATCCCTGACTTTCTGAGATGAAACCTACTTGACCATATTGTATGATACTTTTGATGTGTTCTTGGATTCGCTTTTAAAGTATTTTATTAAGTATTTTTGCATCTATGTTCATGAGGGAAATTGTTCTGAAGTACTCTTTCTTTCTTTGGTCTTTGTGTGGTTTAGGGATCAAGGTGATTGTGGCCTCATAGAATGAGTTTGGCAGTGTTCCTTCTGTTTGTATATTATGGAAGAGTTTGAATAGTATTGATATTAGCTCTTCTTTGATTATGATTGAATTCTGTGCTGAAACCACCTGACTCTGGGCTCATTTTTAATGGGAGATTTTTAATGACTGTTTCTATTCCTTTACAGGTTATAGGACTGTTTAATTTGTTAACTTGATCTTGTTTTAGCTTTGTTAGGTGGAATCTTCAAGAAAATTTCCCATTTTGCTTAGGTTTTCAAATTTTGTCGAGTACAGATCTTTGAAGTAAGATGTAAAGATTCTCTGAATTTCTTCGATGTCTATTGTTATTTCTCCCTTTTCATTTCTGATTTTACTGATTTGGGTATTTTCCCTCTGCCTCCTTCTCAGTTTGGCGAAGGATTTGTTTATTTATTTTTTTATTTTCTCAAAGGACCAACTCTTGGTTTTGTTGATTCTTTGTATTGTTCTTTTTATTCCTAAGTGGTTGATTTCAGCGCTAAGTTTGATGATTTCCTGCCTTCTCTTGGGAGTATTTGCTTTTTTCCCCCTAGCTTTTTGAGGTCTGCTATTAAGTTGTTCATATGGGCTGTCACAATTTTCTTTTTGAAGGCACT
Source organism: Lophiomys imhausi (assembly GCA_907164525.1). Lineage (NCBI taxonomy): Eukaryota > Metazoa > Chordata > Mammalia > Rodentia > Muridae > Lophiomys > Lophiomys imhausi. The sequence continues at coordinate 4,084,777 of CAJQZJ010000309.1, read as the reverse complement.
TAGTGCTATGAACTTTCTTCGTAGCACTGCTTTCATTGTGCCCCATAGATTTGGGTATGTTGCCATAGTTTTCATTGGATTTTAAGACGTCTTTGATTTCCTTCTTTATTTGTTCTCTGACCCAATGGTCAGTGAGTAGAGAGTTGTTCAATTTCCATGAATGAGTAGGCTACTTGTTATTTTTATTGTTGCTAAAGTTCAGTTTTAATCCATTGTGGTCTGATTAGATACAATGTGTTATTTCAATTTTCTTGTATCTATTGAAGCTTGCCTTGTGTCTGACTATATGGTCAATTTTGGAGAAGGTCCATTGAGGTGCTGAAAAGAAGGTGTATTCTTTTGTGTTTGGGTGAAATATTCTGTAGGTTCACTTGGTTCATGACCTCTGTTAGTCTCATTATTTCTTTGTTTGACTTCTGTCTTAATGATCTGTTCATTGTTGAGAGTGGGGTGTTGAAGTCCCCCACCATTAATGTGTGAGAATCAATGTGTGGTTTAAGCTTTAGAAGAGTTTCTTTTAAAAATGTGGGTGCCCTTGTATTTGGGGCATAGATAGTCAGTATTAAGATGTCATCTTGATGAATTTTTCCTTTAATGAGTATATAGTGTCCTTCCCTGTCTTTTTTAAGTAACCTCAGTTTAAAGTCTATTTTATTTGATGTTAGGATGGCTACTCCAGCTTGCTTCCTGGGACCATTTGCTTGGAAAACCTTCTTGCAGCCCTTTATTCTGAGGTAGAGTCTTCTTTGTTAGTGAGAAATGTTTCTTGTATACAGCAAAATGATGGGTCTTGTTACAGATCCATTCTGTAAGTCTGTGTCTTTTTATTTGGGAGTTGAGTACATGGATGTTGAGGGAAATTAATGGCCAAAGGTTGTTGTTTCCTGTTATTTTGATGCAGGTGGTGGTTGTATGTTTCTTTTGGTTCTGGTGCAGTGTAGTTTTTGCTTCCCCTGTTTTCTTGGGTGTACATATCTTCTCTGGTTTGGGATTTTCCTTCCAGGATCTTCTGTAGGGCTGGGTTTGTGGATAGATACTGTTTAAATTTGGTTTTGTCATGGAATATCTCGTTTTCTCCATCTATGTTGATAGAAAGTTTTGCTGGGTATAGTAGTCTGGGCTGACCTATGTTCGCTTAGGGACTGTAGGACATCTGTCCAAGCCCTTCTGGCTTTTAGAGTTTATGAGGAGGAGGAGTCAGGTATAATTCTGATGTGTCTGCCATTATACATTACTTGACATTTTTTTCTTATGGCTTTTAATATTCTTTCTTCTATATATTTGGTGTTTGAATTATGTGGTGAGAGGAATTTCTTTTCTTGTCTAATCCGTTTGGAGTTCTGTATGCCTCTTGGAATTTTATCAGCATCTCTTTCTTTCAGTTTGGAAAGTTTTCTTCTATGATTTTGTTGAAGATGTTTCTTGGACCTTGGAGTCAGGAGTCTTCTCTTTCGTCTATGCCTATAATTCTTAAGTTCTGTCTTTTCATTGAGTCCTTGATTTCTTGGATGTTGTGGGTGAGAACTTTTCTAGATTTCTCATTTTCTTTGGCTATTGTACTGATTTCTTCAATTGAATTTTCCACACCTGAGATTCTGTCTTCCATCTCTTGTATCCTATTTTTGATACTCATGTCTGTAGTTCCTGTTTACTTCCCTTGGCTTTCCGCCTCCAGGACTATTTCTGCTTGTGTTTTCTTTATTGCTTCCATTTCCAATGTCAAATTTTGAGTGCTTTTAGATGTTTTATACATTTCCTGCTCCAATTTAGATGATTTTGTCTGCCAGTCATTCAAATCTTGCATAGCCTTGTCTCTTTTCCACTCATATTTTGCTGAGTTGGCTTGGAGCTCCCTAATGGCATTCTCCATTGCTCTCATTTGTAAAATTGAAGATTCTTTATATTCTTTCAGAGATTTAATTTCTTCTTGTAAGGACTCTATCATTTTCCTAAGTACAGATTTGTCATCATTTTCATGTGTTTCAGCTGGGTGGGAAGGTCATGGTTTGCTGTATTAGCATTGCTGTATTTGGTTGGAGTCATATTTCCCTGATTTTTGCCAATTTTTTTTCACTGACCTTTAGCCATCTGGTTGTCCTTAGTTGATTGTTCCTAATGTCTTCTGGACCTGATGCTAAGAATGGGGGCTTTGGTGTAGGGGCTGTATAGTCTTCGTGGTCTGTAGCTCAACACATGCTAGGTGGGGTCTTGTGTTGGGGGCTGTATTTCAGTGGGCCCTCTGAAGTTCACCCCTTCCAGTTGTGTCCCAACTTGGAACTCAGGTCGGGGTTAGGGTTGAATATGTTATTCTAGCATAGTCTCATGCTGCTAGTTTGACTGAGCTAAGGGTTAGGTCAGTGGTCGTGCTGCCTCCAAGCAGTTCCTCCTAGATGTTCCCCAGGGCACCTCTGTGCATCTTAGCCCTAGGCACTAAGTCCTTGTAGTCTAAGTCACTCAGGCAGTCCACATAGGCCAAGAACTCATTGCTCCAGGGGTGGAACTGTAGATGCTGAAGATCTGGTTTCCCACTGGAGAAGCTGGGTGCATGGGCTGAGGGGTTTGATATTATCCCCATAACCATTTTACAGGGCTTGGACTCAGTGGAGTTCCTAGCAGCTTTCCAACCCAACTACCTGCCTTTCAGCCCACTGTGATCTCACTGTTCCTGTGGTTGTGCTGGTCTTGGTTTAAGTCCTGGAGCTGTCCTGTGGATACTGGGCACTTAGGGAGCCAGGAGGAATCTCAATCTGGTGATTGGGTCTGCCCACCAAAGCCCGGGACACTGCACTGATGCCAGAGGCGTAGCCCACTACAGGAAGTGTATCCTGCTGCTTTGTCTAGCTTCAGTGTTCTTCTGAGTGATTGTAAGTCCAATAGAGGGGCCCGTATGTCCAACACCTTTCTGGAAAAGCCCAAATATGCTTTCATCTCCCAGACCACTGCTCTATTTGGAGATGCACAGCTGTGGTCCTGCTGTTGTCCAGCAGCTCAAAATGTGGTGTTGTTTGTGGCCACAGTGGTTCCACTGAGAATATGCCAGTTCCCGTGGCTTCGTTGATCTTCCCCCTGGTACCAGAATGCCTGCGTGGAATCTGGAATGTTGGGTGGCTGGTGAATACCCCTCTCTGTGGTTCAGACCTGCTCACTGGGTATGTTAGTGGCCCGTACCCAAGGGTTCTCTCTTGGTGACAATTTTCCTGCTTTCCCAGCTTCAGTGGGTTCCGCAGTTTCTGCGGGTCTGTTTTTTTCAGTGTCTGAGAGTCTAGCCCTGGGACTTTTATAAGACCCTGGATTCGCTGTGTAAATCCCAGCAGGTTTGTGCCTCTCAGATTGTTGCTCAGTCTTATAACTCTGTGGTGTTATAGTTGTTTTCCCTGTAGTCAAAATGTGTCCATACAGGCTGTCACCATCTTGGAATCCCCATTGGGAAACATCTTAAAGTGAAATCCTTAACTTTGTATTTGTTTAATATGTAGAGATTAGTAATTTGGTAAAAGTCAGCATAACAAAGTGCATGACATTACATAATTCTTGCCATTCGAACATTTTCTACATCATTTTATAAATTTGAATCGCCTGTCAGTTTGACTACTATTTTTGGAAACAGAATTATTTTTTTTTGTAGGCTGGGTGTGCTGTCTGATTCGTTTACTTTCAGCATTCAGGAGGCCAAGGCAGGAGGATTTCTATGAGTCTGAGGCCAACTTGGTATAAAAAATGAGTTTCAGGACATCCTGAATTACAAAATAAAGCAAAATAAAACTATTAATGTTTAAATAATAGTGTGATTTTTTTCTTCATTAAATGTAACTTCAAGGATAACATTTAGCACAGCACAGTAAGTCTATTTAACTAATATGTAACTCTTTTATCAGTGAAAACAAATCACCATATAGCCATGGCTGACACAACCAATATATTTATACATTAACATTTATTTTGTCATCAAGCATTAAATTTAAAAGTTTGATTAGAGACAAAATGAAATTGTGAAAAAAATCTTTTAGCCGTTCTGCTTTTCCATGATAATGAAAATTTATGAAAAGTATGACAATCTCCAAAATAAGGGGAAGAGGATACAAAATCTTGGTCAATATGTAAGTATGAGAATGTTTTGTGATATTAGGTTTGGAGCAATTATTCTAAAGATGTGATTGCTCTTCACTTCACATTTGTGTGTGTGTGTGTGTGTGTGTGTGTGTGTGTGCATATTCACAATGCAAAAGACTAGTCCTGTGTCATTCTGATTATTATTATTATTATTAATCATTCTTTGTGTTGGTGGCACTCTTAACTTTTTCTTCCAACTCTTTTGAAATAGCTAGTTGGTTGGATTTTCCAAGGTTATGGTATTATGATGTAAGAGAGCGGCAATGGAGGACAGATGGTTAATTGTTTTTTATTAGTTATTATTCACATTATTGTGAAAAATATCATGGAAAAATTGACTTGAAGGAGGAATGGTTTATTTTGTCTCTGAGTTTGCATATATGATCCCGGAGAGTCACAATGACAGCAGCCTGTGGCATCTAATCACTTTGCATCTATAGCCAGGAAGTAGAGAGTAAGAAACACAAAATATTTTCCCTGTTGATTCAGTTCAAGAGACCCCAGGCCATGGAATAGTGTTATCAACAGTCAGATTCTGTCTTCTCATCATTTAAATCAATATAAGCTAGATCATTACTCACAGGCATGACAGATGCATATTTTCTAGGTGATTGAAGGTCATTGCTCATTGACATCACAGCTGGCATTGTTGCATTTGAATTGAGCATGTAAGTTTCAGATGGAGGCCTCATTTAATATTTGGGGAATTTGGAACTCCATGTTACCTACCAGTGAGAAGATTCTTCATGGAACTTTGTGAGTTTGAATATAAAAAATGGGAAACAAATGGGAACTGTCCAGGCAGTTATTGGTATGTTCTTTCTTAGTTTT
>CAJQZJ010000309.1:4069292-4079826 GCA_907164525.1 Lophiomys imhausi | reverse complement strand
TTATAAGAGAAGGAACCAGCTGTTGGACTGAAAGGGGAAACCTCTGGAGGGAAGAGGGTGGAAGGGCGGGTTAGGAAGGGGGAATAGGGAGGGGTTTGTTACTGAGATGTAACTTGAAGAAAAAAAAATAAAGTATTTAAAAAAAATGGGAAACAAGTCTTTTTTATTATACAAAATTTGAAGAAATAATGAAAGGTAAGAAATAAATGTTTATTTGTTTCCAACTTACTCACTTAAGAAGTGATTATAGTTAAAAATCTTCATGGGTATTGAAAACAAAACTCAAAAACATAAAGTAATGAAAATTATGGATATTCATAACAATGAAAAATATGGAAAAGGTGTAAACAAATTCTACATTCTGAATAGGAGACCTGAAACTTTCAGAAATACTCCTTTGGGATATTAATGCCTACTCTGCTATCACATTTTCATAATGACATTATTAGAAAAATTTGTAATGCACCTAGAGGCATTGAAGCTGTGGTTGTTGTGTCACATATGCATCAGTTTGTGGCAGAGAGAAGAGAGGTTATGTCTACATTCATTGTTCTGACCTATGAAGATATGAATACATAGTAGCCTAACATTCCTAGGAAAAAAAGGAAGCCAGAGAACAATATTAGTTCAGTGCCATAAGGCCTGGATAGAGAGCTAGCCTGTGACAACAATCAGTCCAGCACCAGGCAAGCACTAGAAGAATTCCCAGGACAGAAAGCAAGTCAGAGACTGAAAGAACCCTTCCTGGCTCTGGATATGGGGTCTGTTGGTGAGTCATTACAAGGATGTAAGTGTGGGAGAGCCAGCTCTGTCTTTTGTCTGATTTGTGGTGGAGGGAGAAATCCCTTCCACTCCCTTTTGTCCTCAATGCCAGTGGCAGACAGGAGATCTTGACCAGTTGAGGTCATAAGAGCAGGACAGCTGTCCCTGCCCCTCACATGCTGCAATACTTGGGAGAACCTGCCCTGTACCTCACCTGGACATCACAGTACAACTGGCCCTGGATATGGAGGTTGTGGGTGAGCTGGCCTGGAGGCAGTGAATGTGGAAGAGCCAACACTGACTTTTGTCTGCTTTGTGGTGGTGTTGGAGAGATAGAAAACCCCACACTCTGATGGCCTTTCCACAGGTAGTGGACAAGAGAGTTGACCCTGTTGAGTCATGAGAGTAGGAGGACTTGTCTAGCCCCTTATTTGCTGTAGCACTAGGGAGAGCAGGCCCTGCACTATCACTTGATGTGGGGGTTGCAGGACCAGAACCAGGGCTTTGAGTTGGCCCACCCCAACATATATCCCATGTGCATGAGGAGGCCAGTTCCACAGATTCAGGATTGTGGGATCTCCATGACACAGGACAAGAGTGGTATGTCTTTGAGGAATCCCAGTGATGTTCTGTTATTGATGCAGTGGTAGAGGCTAGAGACCTCTGCCCAGCCAAGGAATCATTTTAACGAACATTTGCAGGCAAAAAGGTATGTACAAGGGGGAATATTTTGGGACACAATGAGACACTCTAGAGCTTTCACAATGAGATTATTATTTTTTTTTAATGTTAGAAGAAGTTTCCAGGGTGGAGGTTGAGTCTGTGGGGAGGTGGAAGATGAGAGGAAGCAGGGTACATGATATAAATTTCATTCACAAAATTTAAAAAAGAACAATAAAAAGAGAAAAATAGAAAAAATTGTGTGGTAATAACCCTGTGATGAAATGGGAAATACTCATATAGACATAGTACAGTGCCCTTTTCATCAGCTTTTATTGTATGTTTTTCTTATTTTTTTCTCATGAGGACACCTAAAACTTTCTGAATGTTAATTTAGACCCTCCCACTGAATTGTACTCCAGCAGGTTATTATTACTTGAAGTAGTACTTCTGTGTTCCAATGTAATTCATAACCTATGATAGGGAAATAGAATGCCTATGTTTTATTGTAAGATGAATAGGCCACAATGAGTGTGAATTATAACAATACTGATTGCACCATATTAAAAATGAAAAATATGTCATTTAAAACACTCATATAACTAAAACTCCAAAGGGGCTTAAACTTTAGCTCTGACTTTCATTCTTACAATATGAATTCTAAACTTTCATGTAGAAATTAAAATCATCAAAGAAATAATGCCCTTACCTCTCATCATTTCTGGTACTCATGAGGTGCTAAGAAATTAACCTAACTCAGGTTGACAATAAATTCATGTCCAGAGAATCCATTAATTTCTCCAATTATTCTCATAATTGAAATAAACACTGGGGATGATGATGTTCTTCCCCTCCACACAGAGAGAATCAGTGTTTCTATGTGTCTCTGTATCCCTCTGTCTCTCTCTTACCCTATTATACAATGGTCTTCTTTCTTGATTTGCATATTCAAGTTTCCTGAATTTTAACTATTTCTCTACTTCACTAATAACAGTGTTTAAGAACTCTTGCTCACATCCAAGTGAAATGCCCGTCCTTCCATCATCATCCACAGGAGGTTCACTATCTTTTCAGCTAGGGTCTAGAATTTGAGTGTAATTTCAAGTTTTTGTTGTATTTCAATTTTTTATTACTATAAGTCCCCCAGGGAGGTAAAAAGGTACATAGATTATAATTTCTAGAATCATGCTTTCCAGTCCTTAGCTTGTTAAAATAACAATTTTGCTGTGTGTGCTATCTTATGGATTGTCTTCATAAATATATTCAAAATAGATTAGAATAAAATCTTTAAAAGTATTTCACAAACACACTTTTACATATTATATTAATTATTTATTTACCTATCTATATTTACGTGTGCAACAAAATATTAAATTTCTATCTGTATATGAGAATTAAATCAGATTATTAGTTAAATATATTATTGCATGTATTTATTTACATATTTATATTTATGTATCTGTGCACAACATGACACATGTGAGGAGGTCAGATGACAACTTACCTTACGAGTTAAAGGAGTTTATTCCTTCCTTTAACTCTATGGGTTCCAGGGACTGTACTCAAGTCATCAGGCTTGGTGGCATTTACATTTACCTAGTAAGCTAATGCACTGGCCCCAAATCATTATTTATACACACATATTCAAAACAGATATCTTTATTACATACTCTCTGAAATACTTTATTTTTCAAGTCCATGTATTTAATTAACTTCTTTTAAATTTTTTCTTTATTTTCTCTTTCATTCTTTTTTGTTATTAATTTATTTTTTCAAGTTACTTCTTGATCATAGCTACCTTCCACTTCCCTTCCTGGTCCTACCCTCCCTCCGTGTTTTTCATCTCCACTCTCTCCTTCTTCTCTGATGAGGAAGCCCCCACATATCAACACCCCTCAGTTCATCAATCACATGAGGGCTAAGAGCTTCTTCTTGTATTGGGACCTGATATGATAGACCAGCTAGGGTAAGGTGTTACACCAACAGGTTCAGTGACCCATGGCTAGGTGGAGATTTTTGTAGGATATTTATACTAGGTTCCTGTCTCTTTAGGTTTGTGGATTGTAGAATGATTTCTACTATATGGTTGATATCTGCTTATAGCGAGTACATATTAAGTGTATCTTTCTGGGTCTGGGTTAGCTCACTCAATTGATTAGATGAGCTTTTTTAGTTTCATCCAGTCAGTTGCAAAACAAAAAACTCAGAATAGCCAAAACAATCCTGTATAATTAAAGAAGATCTGGAGATATCACCATCCCTGATTTCAAGCTGTACTACAGAGCAATAGTAATACAAACATCATGGATCTGACATAGAAACAGACTGGTTGATCAATGGAATTGAACCGAAGACCCAGAAATAAACCCACACACCTACAGTCACTTAATTTTTGACAAAGAAGCGAAAAACATACAATAGAAAAAGGAAAGCATCTTTGAGAAATGGTGCTGGTCTAACTGGTGTCTACATGTAGAAGAATGCAAATAGACCCATCTTTATGCCTTGCACAAAACTTAAGTCCAAGTGGATCAAAGACCTCAATATAAAACAAGACACAATAAATCTAATAGGAGAGAAAGTGGGGGAAAGCTTCAGACACATTGGCACCAGTGACAACTTCCTGAACACCGATAGCTCAGGCTCTAAGATCAACAATCAATAAGTGGGACCTTATGAAACTGAAAAGCTTTTGTAAGGCCAAGGACACTGTCATTGGAACAAAATGGCAGCCTATAGATTTGGAAGAGATCTTCACCAACCCCACATCTGACAGAGTGTTAACATCCAAAATATATAAGGAACTCAAGAAATCAAACACCAAGAAACCAAATAATCCAATCAAAAAATTGGGTACAGAGCTACACCAAGCATTTACAAAGGAAGAAATTCTAATCATTGACACACTTGAAGAAATGCTCAACATCCTCAGTCATCAGGGAAATGGAACTCAAAACAACTCTGAGATTCAATCTCACACTCATCAGAATGATTAAGATGAAAAACTCGAGTGATAGCATATGCTGGTGAGGATGTACAGAAAAGGGAACACTCCTCCATTGCTGGTGGGTGTGCAAACTTGTACAACCATTTTGGAAGCAATCTGGCAAAACATCAGAAAATTGGGAATAGTTCTATCTCAAAACCCAGCCAAAGTGCTCCTATGCATGGACATATATCTAAATGATTCTCCACCGAACCACAAGGACATCAGATCAACTATGTTCATAGCAGCGTTATATGTAATAGCCAGAAACTGGAAATAGTCCTTAAACTTATGAATGGATAAAAGAAAACTGCAGTGCATTTACCCAATGAAATACAACTCAGCTATCAGAAACAAAATTAACCTCTTAAGGAGCTATACTTTAGAATCATCATATATTATTTATCAACTGAATTCATACTTTACCACACCATAATTTTTTCATGGCATTTTTTACTTCAACATTCCTCAGAGTATAGATAAGAGGATTGAGCAAAGGTGTCCCAATTGTATAAAACACAGCCACCATCTTATCTATTGGAAAAGTGGTTGGTGGACGTGTGTATATAAATATACAGGGACCAAAAAATATGACCACCACAATGAAATGAGAAGTGCATGTTGACAGGGCCTTTTGTCTTCCTTCTACACTGTGGTTTTTCAGAGAGTATAAGATGACAATATAGGAGATAAGGAGTAGTATAAAACTTACCATGCATATGGCACCGCTATTAGACACAATCAGCAAATTTATCACATAGGTATCCATGCAGGCAAGTTTCAACAAGGGCTGCAAATCACAGAAATAGTGATCAATCACATTTGGTCCACAGAATGGTAATTGTAAGGCCAGGAACATCTGTGCTGAAGAGTGGATACAAGACCCTACCCAGGCAAGAATCACTAATATACCACAGATATGCTGGCTCATTATGGTTGTATATCTTAGAGGTTTACAGATTGCTACATAGCGGTCAAAGGCCATGAGGATGAGCACAAAGATCTCCATGCATCCAAAAAAGTGAGCTGCAAAGACCTGAGTCATACATTCATTGTAGGTAATAATTTTTTTCTTAGAGAGGGAATCCACAATCAATCTAGGGGCTGTAGTTGTAGAAAAGCAAGCGTCAGCAAAGGACAAATAGAAGAGAAAATAGTACATGGGACTCCCAAGTGTCTGACTTATCTTAATGGTCACCACAATGAGAAAATTCGCCATTAGAGTCATAAGGTAAAGAATCAAGAAGAGTCCAAATATTGCCTTCTGTTTTTTTTGGATCCTGTGTCAACCCAAACAGAACAAATTCAGTCATGCTAACATTATTCATCATATCAGCGGGTGTAATAAGTAGCAGTTGGCTGACAAATGTTTCACCTGCAAAGAAATAAAATGGCATAGTGGGATCAGTGCCTACACCTTTATATTTCTTGTTTATATTCCATTTTTTTTAGTATTACCTGCCTTAGTCATGAAATCCCTTAAGAATTTTTATAAAAAATTTCAACATAGATACTTATGTTTGAATGAGATTTGCCATTGACTAAGAAGCTTACTTAACTGGATCAAAGTTTTTATATTTAAGGAAAGGAAAATATGAATGCTATTCAACTTCTTTTTATTCCTGTTGATATTCCAAAGTGTCAAATTTGTTCTTTGAAGAAGTGAGATAGTGAATTGGAAATTTAGAAAAAACATTTGTGTTTGGTGGATGTATTGGGAGGGCATATGCCAAAACACTTTCTCTACCCATTCAAGTCCTTTGAAGAAATCAGTATTTTACCCATGCATGCATACATATGAGCATAGAGACCCCACTACACATTCTTTCCTTGTGCTCTATAATATGAAAGGCATCATTTAATACAATGAATCACTAGGGTTAGTTACTCCATTATAAGCGAAATCTCAATTCAATTCACTAAATTTTGTGTCTATTATCCCTCTGTTCTTAGCTCTTGGATAAGTTATATTCTAAAAATTTATTTATTGAATTTTAATAGTACATGTTATATTCAATACACCACTTTACTGTATCCATGGTAAAATAAGAATTTGGACAAGATTTTAAGGTTGGTGTAATAAAAAAAATTATACTGTAATTTTTTATTACATTCAGGAGTATTACATTAGAAAATGAAGCCTTTCTATCCATAAGTTTGAGCTTTTATTAAAGATTTTGGTTTTCCAAACTGAAAAATGTTCTTTATAACAATATACATTCATATATATATTCGTATTCATTTTTATGAATTTTCCTTTTTTCAATGTTATGTAAAAACTCCTTTGTTGCAATGTTAAGTTTTATATTCTCTTTCAATTGCATATGAAAATGTTTGTATGTTATGTGATTGAAAAAAGTCCTCAATGTAATTTTATCTGTACACTTTTACATAGAATTTCTATAAAATTATTATCATGTTTTTAACTCACTTATGTGTGATTTATTTTCCCTGTGTGTCACTGATACTCATCAGTGTATGTATGTGTGTGTATGTATGTGTGTTTGTGTGTGTGTGTCAATGTGCATGTGAACTCATGTTATCATACTCATGTGAAGGGCAGAGGTGTTGATTCTTTCCTCTCACCATAGGGGTCCAGGGGCTGGATCTCAGGTTGGTAGGCACAGCAGCAACTCTTTATCTGATGATCCATCTCATTTGCCACATATTTTTATACTTTACTGGCACAGCAATATCTAATGGGAACAGTGAAACTCATAAAGTCAGCACAGCTATTGACAAAGACTCAGCAAAGCTGAGAATTGTGATATCATCACTGCATGTGCTTTGTGCTTGGGGTGTTTTTATCTGTACAATCTGGGAATATAGGATTGAGGGAATTTTTCTTATGAATCATTTATGCATTCTCCCAGGAGTACTATCTCTAAGTTTCCCCAGGAATGTCTTGACCATAACCCTCCCCCCCACACACACACTTTTAGGTAGATATCCTTATCTTGCCCTACTTGAAGGTCTTCCTTACTCCCTGGAGGTTGTAATTCAAACAAAAACACCAGATACATCCTTATGAGCCTCAGACTCCTATATCCCCTTGGTACATCTGTCTCTGCACTTATTCAGGAACAAGATGATCAGAACATTGTAAATTTGAAAAGGTAAACAAGATTTGGTGGGCTAGACAAGTTGGCACCAGATCAAATTAAAAGCTTCTTCCTACTACTCACAGACAAAGAATGCTGTGGATAAATGATAAAAGAATAAAGTATTAAGACCTTCCTTTCTCAGAAAAATGAATTCATACAGGGCGCCTGTGACCAAGGAACAACCAAGGAACAAAAGAATACCAAGATCAGACATACAAATTAAAAATATACATACATACATACATACATACATACATACATACATACATACATATATATAGCATTGTGGCAGAAATTCAGTAATAACTGCAGCAGTTTTGACCTGAAGGCTTTTCCTGGGCCTAAGGAGAATTAGCACTCTATTAAAAGTTGATAATACACTGCTTGTGACATAACAATCTATCCAGGCTGGCTTGGAGATTTTCTTTCCATCTAATGCCCTTGAAACTTCAAGAATTACCAGCCTGAGAGCAGGCTGTCATGATTTGGTAAAATATGCCTCTAGGTTGTTAAAACTTGGATTATGGGGCTGATGAAGGAAAATGATTGTAAATGATAACTCTGTTCTGTCATGATTTATCAATGATGACTAAACTTATGAATAAGAGGAAGTTAAGACACATGTTCAGGGACAAAAAATGAAATGATTTATGTCATGAAACAATGTGAATATATCCCTGTTTACCAAATTCTGTATAGATTAAAGCCTGTAAGAGACACATGTTTTCAGAGTAGGTCAAACCATACCGAGATGTGCTTTCTATGACCCATCTCTCAAGGAAGGAAACTAAAAGTTATCCCATGTCTTATCCCTCCCTTGCCTTTCTTTAAGCCTTGGACCCCAACTTGATCTGGAATATGAAAATGTAAAATCTCAAGTATCAACTTAAATTTAATAGTGTGTGATAATATATAATATAATATAATATAATATATATATATCTGAGACACTTATACTGCTTGTAAGTTTAATTAATAACAATTTTATATAACATAGCAATTCTGAAGCATAAATAATTTTATGTAATGCTAAAGAAATCATTGTTATTCATAAATATTAGCTGTTTTTCAATACTTTATAAAACTATGTTAACTATTAACTCATTTTACAGTAATTCATGGTTAGTATGAAATCACCAAAACAGATGCAACATCTGAGGAGAATTAAAATAAACTGACTTTGAATTAACACTTATGCTGTGCAGAAATACCTTGAATTTACTACATATGCTTCCAGATTTATATGTGTATTTGTATCTGTGTCTCTGTATATATGATATATACTTATCTTACATACATATGTAGATAGAATTACAGGATTGATGATTTTTCAGATAACCTAATGTTTATGAATAATTTTTCTTGTGATTTTATTTTATAGGTTATTCGATAGAAATAAAATATATTTCATTATATTCATATGAATTTTATAGAAACAACTTACATTTTGACATTTTTTCTGACCCTTTCATACTTCAGTTAATCTTAGGTGTCTTTCAATCTTGATATTTGCTTGAATAGATATCAATCTAGTAAAATATTATTTATTATCTAAGAATGATGTTTGATTTGTGTGTGATCATTTCTTTTGTTGTAACATTTTCACAAATCATATAGTCCAATTTGACAATTTCTGTATTTTAATTTAACCCATACAATGTAAGTATAGCACTCATTCTTTACTCTTCCACAACTATCTTTTGTTTCACATGGTGAATCAATGTTACCTGAGATTTCTGTAAGGAGAGAATAAAGCCTACCCCTTTTAACTCTTTTTTTTCTGCTTATATGTTTGTTTTGCCCCATCCATGTTTATTTTTATATTTATATTACTATTTTTCTTTCTTTTAGATGCCTATTTGTTTTCTTAGAAGAGAGAACAGGAAAAGTTATAGGTTTGGGTTGGTAAGAAAGTAGTGACAATCTGGGAAGAGTTAGGGAAGAGAAAACTAATCAGAACAATCTCTATTAAATAAAATCTATTTTCAAGAAAGAAAAGATAAATGTGAATCAAGTAGTTAAGTATTTAAGGTACTACTTGTTTACCATTAGAACAGATATCAACAATACTCAAATGATATGATGCTCAGAGACAAACTTGACATTACTTAAAGAGATGAATTAAAATATCAAGTGGCAGAGGCCAGTTCCCACCCAGATACTCAGTGTTACCAGTGAGGCAGAGTTAGAGGAGTATGCCACCTTGATGAGCAGACTCAAACACTACGTCTCTGCCCACCAAAGATATAAAACTTGAGCACCACAATATCCACATGGAATTGTGTGTAATTCAGTACTCTCTCCCTATTGGATTTCTATAAGCTTAGCAGACACAATATAAACAAAGTATGTAGAGGTATACCTATATACTCCTGTTGCACAGGTGTGGTGTCTTTCATTAACTGGAACTTCAATCTCAGACAAATATACAAAAGACTTTTAAGGCTTTTGCTAACTATAAAAACACAAAGAATAAAACTTTATAGAATCTCAAAAATAGAACCTCTGTAATGAAGGGAAAAATGAAACAGAACACCTGTAATAGTGTAGATTCCAGTGTTATGAAAATTAGAGAAGGTCACCATTTGGGATGAAAGAAATGAAATTACATTTCAATGGAAGGAAAATACATATCCTGGCAAACGCATAAGTACAACTCCCTCCCCCCCACCCCAGGTAGCAGAGTCCAAAAATACATAGTAGAATGTTTTAGAGATGTATGTGGTTTTCTGGAAGAAGTTCATGAAAGGAAGGTGATAAACTTTGAGTGACTTTTAATTATTAAGTTATAAAATTGGAAGACACAAAACATAAGAACATTTACTATTAAAATTTACTCACCAGACTTGATGGCTACACCTTTTCCTGGTGAGCATCTCATCAAGTCTGGGTTTGATCACTAGAATCTACATAATAGAAAGAGATAACTGATTCCTGTAAGATATCATTTGAATTTCACATATATCCCATGCTATACACACACACACACACACACACACACACACACACACACACACACACA
>CAJQZJ010000309.1:4018583-4069282 GCA_907164525.1 Lophiomys imhausi | reverse complement strand
ACACACACACACACACACACACACACACACACACACACACACACACACACAGAAAGAGAGGGGGGGAGAGGGAGAAAGACACAAGACAAGACGAGAAAAGAGACAAACACAAAAGGAGAAGTAAAATGAAACAAAAGTTAAAGCAAAGATTCACTCATTTTCTAAAATAAAAAAAAAATCACTGAGTTATTCAGTAGAATTTTATAATTTTTATATGGGAGTTTCTAATGAACTGAGCTGTAATGAAGAACAGAGATCATTCATGGTGCCAGGGTACTCCTGCTACAGACAAATGTTGTTCTGTCCTAACACTTAGGAAAAACGAACTCAGCCTTTGTCCTACAAATTGCACAGGTTAGAAGACTTGGAGACAAAGACTTGGCTTCTGATTCTGGGTCATCTCTAGCTACTCTGTGATAAACAAGAAAGCTTTTGCAATGTGTTCAGACTAGAACAACATAAACTTTCCCTATTAAGTGTGGAAATTTAGAATGAATAAACAATGTAAAAACTGATATGAAAGAACAGTGTATTAGGGATGATATGACTCAGTAAATACAGACATACAACATTTGTAATGGTCTATTAGTAACACTGAGGCTGAAATCCACAAAATACAGACTGGCCCTGCAGGGCATCCTAAGTTTGACTTTGCCACTAGAGTCCCCATCTTAGAAAAGAACTGGAAGTACTCATCTGCAACTACTTTCTAGAGGAACAGCAAAACATAATGTTTCCCTTCTGCTTTATAATATATATTTCCAGATTAGATTGAGGTTCCCTTGGAACAATATTATAATTATTTCTCTTTAAAATCCCATGAAATATAGTGGAAAAAAACCAATAAATCATATTGGAATATATGTATATGAATATACTTGTTAAAATATCTACGTCTATATCTATCTATCTTTATATCTATTTATATCTATATCATCTATGTGTACATCTATGTATGCTCAAATTTATTCATTCATGCAGAAATAAAATTTGACAATCCTAAGAATGTGTTAATAAAATTATAGATGATCTTTAGAAACTTGTTTTTTCTATATGGATAATCAGAAAACAAGGACCACCATTTAGATATTTCCCTTACCTTCACTTTTCATATATTCTCTCCCATTGCCTCTTTCCTATCATCACATTGAATGGATAAGTGGGTATGTGAAATGAAACGATTCACGTGCTGTAAAATTATTACTGTGTCAAAGCACAGTGGTTGAAGTACTCACTATGGCTTTCAGCATCACGGCTCCAGCTGCGTCTCACCACTTCCATGAATACACATAGACAGACCCTTTATCTAAAAGTTCCACATGATGCACCCTGGTTACGTTTCCCCTTAAAACCCAACTGTTCATTTCTGTCTATGGGTGGAGAGCCCAATGAAGATACCATTTTCTCAGCAAAGCCTGTTTACATTTACAGAGTTGAGTGTCTATGTTACTAATACACTTCCGTTATAAGATTTGTATATGTGTATTTATTGAGTCCTGTCACGATTAGTATATCCTTCTCTCATTTTGTTTGAACATTGTTATTTTTTTCCAGTTTTACCACACTCGATAAGGCAAGTTTGTGTTGTTAGAATCTGCGCACATTGTAAAAACTTGCTTGTGTTTTTCAAACAGCAGCCTGAGAAGACCAAAAGGCAAGCATTTGTGTTCCAAAGATTTATGCTTCTAACCCCAAATCTGTACAGAGATTATATCTATTATAATTGTGATAAGAATCATAGTCAAAAGGAAAATAATGCCATTGTTAGTAAAAGTCAGAAGGAAATCTCAACAGATAACCTAATGTTTGTTTCACAAAAGGTAAACATAATACTATATATAGAGTATTTTATGAATCAATTAAAGATGTTTCTTATCTTTTATTCCTTCCATTAGTCCTTACATCAAATTCACAGGGTGAACTGTAAACAGAAAATATATGTCAGACCTTGACACTAATTTCTTCAGCATTATCAGACTCTGTCTCAGCAGCATCAGTGTAAAATGATTGCCTTTCCACAGAGCCAACCCCTATTCTTGTCCTGACTCCACTTTGCAATTAAGAGGTCTGAAGTTTTCCTACAACACTCTCAAGACTCTAAGAGGCCAATGTAAGATAAACACAAACTATTGCCAACTTCTGATCAATGGAGAAAATGTTTCTCTGTTATTTTAAGTTTTACAGGAATGAAAATGAAAATGAGCTGATTGTGAGTGGAAGAAAAGATAAATAATTATATTTCAAAACTTACCCTTTCTTTTGGAGATAAAGATTGTTTCCAATATAATGCTCATAGTTTACTGTGATGACGAATCACATATAAGAGCATCTGCAACATGTAAACTCGATGACTGAGTCTTTACGGCTTAACTTGTATTTTACTTTCATTGAGCACTTCGATTTTCCTGTTGTAGAAACCATGAAGACGAAAGAAACTCCAGAAACACTACTGTTAAGACCTGAGTTAGACTCTACCATGGAGACTGAAATATTTGCTGAATAGATTCTTCCTTCTCCTAAAAAAATAAGCTTACTAATATCTACTTTTCTATATAAAGTATTTTTAAATTCAACCATTTGGTGAAAAATTCCCTGGGATTATATGAGAAATAAACATCTTTTCTCACCCCCAAATATTTATAGGTATATGGCAATGTGCACAAACACCCAGCCTCCAGAGGGACCAAGACCATGCCCCTTTTCACTCACTCTGAAGCATTCACTAAATGAGTCATTTACGAGAATTAGTACACTATTATTGAAACAACGCAACCAGTTATTGCCAGGAAATATCATCACAGAAATGTTCTCTCCCCTGTCTCTACCTTCTTATTCTAAGTGATGTTTATAGTTTTATTTACCAAATATTCTATCCAATGATTCTTTAAAAACCATATTGAGTATTAGACCACAGAAGAAATACAATAATTCTTTTCTAAATGGCAATCAAGTTCTGTTCCCAGTTTAATATTTGAGGGAATTGAGTTTTAGATTTACCATTTAAATCTGGAGCGTTAGACATATTTCTTAACTAGTCTCTAACTATAAAAAGTGTTTCACTGTATTCAGAGATACAACTAAGGCAGAATACTCCCTTGAACCACTCTTCAGGACCACAAATATACACCCATACACAACTCACATATTATAGCATGGAAAATGTTGCATATATGGCTTATAATCCTATAGCTTCAAACAATTATGAAAATTATGAAATGATGCTTTGTTGACTTTGTATGTGTTTGAAAAGGAGAAATGACACAAGTAGCACACCTGCTAAGATATACTGGATTCTACAAAGGGCTGCTGAATTAGATCAGTTTATATATAAGATCACTTCAGAATGGAAGACAGGAGATATATTGAGTTGGGGAGGAATTCAAAA
Organism: Lophiomys imhausi; assembly: GCA_907164525.1. Classification (NCBI taxonomy): domain Eukaryota; kingdom Metazoa; phylum Chordata; class Mammalia; order Rodentia; family Muridae; genus Lophiomys; species Lophiomys imhausi. Next base: position 4,065,897 of record CAJQZJ010000309.1, on the reverse strand, counting down.
TTGCAATTTTTTATGTTTACTTATTACTTCAGGTTACATCTCCATAACAGTATGCTATCTCAACCCCTCCCAGTCTACCCTCCCACCCTCTACCCTCATCCCTTCAATCCAACACCTCCTCAGTGGAGTGTCCCTACATGGAGAGTCCCCCACCCCAGTTCAACAGTCATATGAGGGCCAAGAGCCTCCTCATACACTGGGAGCCAACAAGGCAGGACCACTAGGGCAAAGTGTCTCATTGACAGGTAAAAAAGTCTATGTTCCTGTTCCCTTTGGTGTATTGGCTATAGTATGGTTATCCTGTACTATATGGCTAAAATCTGATTATAAGGGAATAGATGCCATGCCCATCCTTCTGAGTCTCATCTTAGCTCACTCAGGATGAGTTTCTCTAGTTCCATCCATTTGGCTGCAAATTGCATGATTTCATTGTTTCTGATGGCTGAGTAGTATTCCATGGTGTAGATGTACCACAATTATTTTTATACATTCCTTGGTTGAGGGACATCTAGATTGTTTCTGGTTTCTAAGTATTACAAATAAGGCTGCTATGAACATAGATGAGGAAACGTCCTTGTGGTTTGGTGAGGAATCATTTGAATTTATACCAGAAATAGTATGGCTGGGTCTTGAGGCAAAGCTATTCCAACTTTTCTAAGATATTGCCAGACTGATTTCCATAGTGGTTGTCAAGGCTGCATTCCCACCAGCAATGGAGAAGTGTTCCCCCTTTTCCACAACCTTACCAGCATCTGCTGTCATTTGAGTTTTTGATCTTAGCCATTCTGACAGGTGTGAGATGGATCTCAGAGTAATCCTGAGTTGTATTTCTCTGATGATTAAGGATGCTGAGCACTTCTTCAAGTGTCTCTCAACCATTAGTTCTCGGTTTAGCTCTGTTCCCCATTTTTTGATCAGATTATTTGGTTTCTTGGCATTTAATTTCTTGAGTTCTTTGTAAATTTTGGATATAAGCCCCCTGTCAGATGTGGGGTTGGTAAGGAACTTTTCCCAATCTGTAGGTTGCTGTTTTGTTCGAATGACAGTGTCTTTTGCCTTGCAGAAGCTTTTCAGTTCCATGAGGTCCCATTTATTGATTGTTGGTCTTAGATCCTGAGCTGTTGGTGTTCTGTTCAGGAAGTTGTCACCTGTGCCAATGAGTTCGAGTGTTTTACTCACTTTCTCTTCTAATAGATTTAGTGTGACAGGCCTTATGTTAAGGTCTTTGATCCACTGGGATTTCAGTTTTGTGCAAGGTGATAAGTATGGGTCTAATTTCATTCTTTAAATGTCGACATCAAGTTAGACCAGCACCATTTGTTGAAGATGCTGTCCTTTTTCCATTTTATTGCTTTGAGCTCTTTGTCAAAAATTAAGTGACCATAGGTGTGTGGGCTCATTTCTGGGTCTTCAATTTGATTCCATTGATCCACTGGTCTGTTTCTATACCAGTACCATGCTGTTTTTATTACTATTGCTTTCTAGTACAGCTTGAAATCGGGATGGTGATGCCTCCACATTTTTTTTTTTTTATTTTACAGGATTGATTTATCTATTCTGGATTTTTTGTTATTCCGTATGAAGTTGAGAATTGTTTGTTCAGATATATAAAGAGTTGTGTTGGTATTTTGATAGGAATTGCACTGAATTTGTATATTGCTTTTGGTAGGATGGCTTTTTTTTTTATGTTGTTCCTACCTATCCATGAGCATGGGCGATCTTTCCATCTTCTGATGTTTTCATTGATTTCTTCCTTCAAGGACTTAAAGTTCTTGTCATACAGGTCTTTCACTTGCTTGGTTAGAGTTACCCCCAGCTATTTTATATTGTTTATGGCTATTGTGAAAGGTGTTGTTTCCCTAACTTCTTCCTCAGCCCATTTATTTTTTTTGTATGAAGGGCTTCTGATTTTTTTAAAAAAGTAATTTGGATACAGCCACCTTGCTGAAGGTGTTTATCAGCTGTAAGAGTTCTCAGGTTGAATTTTTAGGATGCTTATGTGTACAATCATATCATTTTCAAATAGGATAATTTGTCTTCTTCGTTTCTAATTCATATCCCCTTGATGTCCTTTAGTTATCTTATTGCTCTAGCAAGAACTTCAAGTACCTAACTCAGTTTTCATACTAACTTGAATCACAATTTTTAAAAACATCTTCTTAGATCCAGAACACTCTCTTGATTCCTAAACAACTCAAAATTTAATTATGAGACTCTAGCTATCTATTCTTCAACCATATCAGAGACCTGGTGGATAGAACTTTAAACTCATGGAGATGGTTAGATAGTAGAATATTAAAGTCAGGTGCCAAACAAATATGGACTGGACATTGGGAATATATGCTAAGCCATATAACTCTCATAATTGTGGCCTAATTACCTCTGTTGTTTAGTATTGTATTTAGTATTATAAGAGAAAGAGGCATTTGTTGGACTGAAAGGGGGAGATGTTTTGGGGGGGAGATATACCTTATACCTTAAACTTAAAAAAAAAGGAAGGGGATGAGTGGGTTGAGGTGGAAGAGGGTGGGAGGATGGGACTGGAGTGGGGAGTAGGGAGGGGATTGCGATTGAGATGTAACTTGAAGAAATAAAATATAAAGAGAAAAAATTGTTAATAGTTTGAGGCAGGTACGCAATGTGTATCTTACTAAGGTATGGGCAGGTCCACTGCTGGGGGATCCTATAGAGGCAAAAAGGGATAAATGAACCTGATGACAACAGGACATACTAATGTGAAACATATGTCTGAAATGTCTTCCAGACTGAGGCCAGATTTTTTGACATGTTACTTTTTGATAAGACCATATGGATTTTATAGCTCATTTCACAGAAAAACCTAAGATAAAGATTTTTTCTTTGCTAATATCTTCTTTATTAATTGAACTAAAAGAACCACCACTTTAATCTCAAGCATTTTGTTGCTTTGTTCTTTTTCATAACTCTTTTCTTAGGCAGATCTTCAAAAAGAACCTTCAATTTGTGTTGATATGGGTACAACCAACAAATTGGTATTAAGTCCATAATAGCAAAAGAGGAGGAGTCGTTAGTGGAGCATCACTATATTCAGGGTCAACTTAACAGGTACAAAATTGCTCACCTAAATGAAAAGAAACCTAGGGCTGCTTTTGGTTCTTTACCTGATGAAGACTTATCTTAATCCTCACCTGCTGACCTCCTCCATGTACACTCACAAGCAGCTAAAACATAATCTTTTAGATCTCTGAATTTCTAAATCTTAATCAAAGCAAAGTTCAAGAAAATCTTTTGACAGTCTGTCTACACAGAGTCCCATGTGTGTAGGAGATAACTTTCTCATGATGATCACCTGGTATTGAACATGTCAGTTTAATTTGCTCTAAATAAGTTGAGATTATTTTTTTGGTACCAATGTAAAATGAATTAAAGGATGTAATCATTAATAAATTAACTTTGTAATTACTAATTCTTAATTATTAGCAACGTGCTATTTTACTGTAACAAGCACCTCATGCAGATAATAAAGTAACACCAATCTACGATGAAAAAAAAAAAAAAGAACTTCAAGTACTATGTTGAAGAAATATGGTGAAAGTGGGCATCCTTGCCTTGTCTCTGAGTTTAGAGGAAATGCTTTAAGTTTCTTTCCATTTAATTTGATGTTGGTTTCTGGCTTGCTGTATATTGCCTTTATTATTTCTAGGTAGGGTCCTTATATGCCCATTCTCTCCAGGACTTTTAACATGAAAGAGTATAGGATTTTGTCAAATGCTTTTTCAGCATCTAAGGAGATTATCATGTGTGGTTTTTTTTTCTTTCAGCTCTTTTATGTGGTGAATTACATTAATGGATTTTTGTATGTTGTACCATCCTTGTATTCCTGGGATGAAGCCTACTTGATGATGTATGGTACTTTTGATGTGTTCTTGGATTCGCTTTGCCAGTATTTTATTAAGTATTTTTACATCTATGTTCATGAGGGAAATTGGTCTGAAGTTCTCTTTCTTTGTTGGGTCTTTGTGTGGTTTAGGAATCAAGGTGACTCTGGGCTCATAGAATGAGTTTGTCAGTGTTGCTTCTGATTTTATTTTGTGGGATAGTTTGAAGAGTATTGGTATTAGCTCCTCTTTGAAGGTCTGGTAGAATTCTGTGCTGAAACCTTCTGGCCCTGGGCTTTTTTTTTGGGGGGGGGATTTTTAATGACTATTTCTATTTCTTTATGGGTGTCAGGGATGTTTAGTGTGTTAACCTGGTCTTGGTTTAACTTTGGTAGGTGGACTCTATCAAGAAAATTGTACATTTCACTTAGGTTTTCAAATTTGGTGGAGTACAGGCTTTTAAAGTAAGACCTAAAGATTCTATGGATTTCCTTAATGTATGATGTTATTTCTCCATTTTCATTTCTTATTTTGTTGATTTGTGGTTTTTCCCTCTGCCTTTTGCTAAAGGTTTGTCTATTTTGTTGATTTCCTCAAAGAACCAACTCTTGGTTTCATTGATTCTTTGTATTGTTCTTTTTGTTTCTAAGTTGTTGATTTCAGCCCTATATTTGATGATTTCCTGCTTTCTGCTCCTCTTGGGAGTTTTTGCTTCTTTTTGTTCCCACTTCTTCTAGTTCTGCTATTAACTCGCTAATATGAGTTGTCACAAATTTTCCTTTTTTTAACTTTATTATCCTTATTTTACCAACATATTAAAATTTTATATCCATTCTTCAGAATTGACATTGATCTATTTTCAAATGTCCTCTCTTTTCCAAGCCACAGAGTTTCACAACTTTAACCAATACCATTTTCACTTGACAGTAATATTTACCTCACCACCCAACCCCACAAAATAAAAAAAAAAAAAGATTATACATGTAAAGACTCTCTTTGGCTTAATTTGTGGGGTTTTTATTTATTTATTTATTTTTATTTCTTCCAGTTACATCTCAATCACAATCTTTTCCCTACTGCCCCCTCCTGTCCCACCCTTCCATCCTCTTTCCCCTCAACCCCCCATCTTCTACCCTTTTTTTTAGTTTAAGGTAGATCTTTTCCCCCCAACAGCTCCCCCTTTCAGTCCAACAAATGGTTCTTTCTCTTATAACAGTAAATACAGTAAAAAACAACTGAAATAAATAGGCCACAATTCTGAGAGTTATATGGCTTAGCATACATTCTCAGTGTCCAGTCCATATGTATTTGGCCCCTGACTTTAACATTCTACTATCTAACTATCTCCATGAGTTTAATGTTCTCTATCTAACTCAGCTTTCATAACTTGCATCACAATTTTAAAAACATCTTCTTAGATCCAGAACACCCTCTTGATTCCTAAACAACTCAAAATTTAACTATGAGACTCTAGCTATCTATTCTTCCACCACCTCAGAGACCTGAGAGGGATAAATATATCTGATTATATAGGAAGTGCAGGGCCCGCAGCTTCCAAAACTAAGAAATGACATACACATGGCTGCCTCGATATTTCCCATTTTCTCTCCATACATTACAGCATCAATCTGTTTAGGATAATTAAGAAATACAAACTAACAATCATGCAAGCGTGTCATTTGGTTAGTTACTATGACAGTCTATCACAGTTATTTTCTAAGCCACTCAGAAATCAAGTTGTTAAGAGATAAGCAACATTTGCTTATCTGAATATAAGAGATAGATAGGGCATCTTCAAAAACCCCAAGAGATCTGCAGAGTATGGCATTCAAAGATGTTTTCTTAAATTAAGATTTTTTTTGATATCAAGACATGCCAGCTCCTGACGGCATCCCCTATTCCACTCCAAGTAGAAGATGAGCATCAAAGAATCTCCAATGTGTGAAGGGGCTGATAGGTTAATATAAGTTAGATTTAGTGAATACCTAAGTTTCTGGTACAGTCTCTTAATTTGGGGCATGAAGATCAACTGCTGTGAGCAATTAGCTTATCAGCTTATGGAAGAAGTCAGGTGAAATGAGGGGAGTCTGTTTGGACTGAAAAACAAGGTTGAAGCCAGGTGAAACAAGGAAAGACTTTATGACCTGGCATTGCTTTCAACTGCTAAGTGGGCAGAGCCCAAATTAAGCTGAAGCAGGTGGAACAAGGAGTGATCCTATTTAAGGACAAGTGGATGACGCCAGAGAGCTGCGTGCTAAGGGCCCCCGATATGAGAGCGCTCCGAGAGTCCTGCTGGAGAAAGTTCTGGTAGACCAATGGCCAGATCTCCCTGAGGCAGAAGGAAGCTGGTGAGCAGAGAAAGCCTCGGCAAGACAGCAAAAGGCCAAGGACTAAACCCTGTGGCTCAGCTTTTGCCTAGAGGGGTTTGACCTGTCCGAACAGTGGCCTGAACGGAACTGTGGCCAGCTTTAAAGACTGAGGCAGAGCGGCAGAGTTGCTGATACGAAGGAAGTAAGGTGGCCTACAGACGCTGAGGTCTCCCAGAGAGAAGAAAGCCTCAAGCCTTATTTAAAGTGAGACTTCGATAGCCAATTTACCCTGACGAACCTGCGTCTGAGAGATTCAGAAAAAGGACTGCTAAGTGCGTTAAAGAGTCTACCCCCGAGACTGGTTTCCTGACGACTGAGGACCTGCCCCAGAGACTGTATCATTCTAACAGGTTATGAAAATAGTTGTTATGATTATCAATAGGTTTAGTGGATAGGTTAAAGGGGTTGTAGGAATTTATAGGATTAGCAGTTAAGAAATTGTTGGTGTTTGTTATAAGTGAATTTAGTAATAAATAAGTGTTAAATATTAACTTAAAAGTTCGGTACAAGTGTGAGATGGTTGAATTAGTGGCAAGCCTATCTCTTGTCAAAAACAAAACAAAACAAAACAAAACAAAAAACCTTGCTTCAACTGTAGACAGACTGCTGTCCAAAAAGGACAAAACTTGGAAGCAGGTAAGTCGACAGCCTAGCTCTGCCAAGACAGGGTAGGTAAGTCCTTCATAATTCCTGCTCTACAATCAATGTCTGTCAGAGAAACAGGACAAATTTTCTTTTTGAAGGCACTTAGTGTTATGAACTTTCCTCATAGCACTGCTTTCATTGTTTCTCATAGGTTTGGGTATGTTGTGCCTTCATTATCGTTGGATTATAAGAAGTCTTTGATTTCCTTCTTTATTTATTACCTGACCCAGGAGTCATTCAGTAAAGAGTTATTCAGTTTCCTTGAATGTGTATGCTTTCTATTATTTCTATTGTTGTTGAAGTCCTACTTTATTCCATGGTGGTCTGATAAGATACAAGGGGTTATTTCAATTTTCTTGTATCTGTTCAGGCTTGCTTTGTGTCCAACTCTATGGTCAATTTTGGAGGAGGTTCTATGTGGTGCTGAAAAGCTGTATCCTTAGTTTGAGTTTCTTTCCACAGGAAAAGAATAACTATGTCTTCCATTCAAACTGATGGAAGTCAGGTTTAACTGGAGAACTCCTAAAAATCTTGGCTATAAACCAAAAAACAAATAGGTAAGCTGTATTAATGATTCTAATACATGGCAACATCTCTGAGAGTAGCTAAGGCATAAATGTATATGTATAACCAATAAAAACATTATTGGTTATATAGAATCCTCATGATTTTATTATATGCCATATTTTCATATGCCATGAATAGAGATTTACAAAAGTCTTTCTTCTTCTGAAACAAAGGGCAGAAAACCTTCCTTAACTGATCTGTGCGTCCTGCACATCCAATATATTTCTATGATTGCAGAACTGTATGTTAATTGTGAAAAATTGTATATTCTAAGAACAAAATAACTGGACACCAATGGAAGGACGATACTCTTGACACAGCTCATTATTTCAGCATTCTACATGATTCAGCCTCAAAGACTGCTTCAGTTCCTGGTCCATCAAAACCTGCTTAAGTATAGAACTTCAAACTCATTGAGATAGATAGATAAGAGAATATTCTTATTAGTTGCTAAATGCATATGGGCTGGACACTAGGAATGTATGCCATACCTTATAGTTTTTATAATTGCTTCCTAATTGTTCTTATTGTTTTGTATTGTATTTATTGTTATAAGAAACAGAGCCTTTTATTGGACTAAAATGGGGGATGTTGTGGGGAAAAGCTATAAGAAAAATTTTAAAAAAGAAAACAAAACAAAACAAAAACAGCTTCCAGAACAGCGTCTATCTTCCAGACAGGACTTCATTTGGGCCTACTTTTTCAGCATTTAACTAACACGCTAAACAACAAATGTTACTGTTAAATTGCTTAGGCATTTTCTAAAATTTTTATTTGGGGCCCTAAAAAGTATCTTTTGCTCAGAATCAGCAGGAAGCAATCTCAAAGAAGAACTACATCTCTTTCCTTGGGTTGGGGGAACAAGTTTTAGTTGTTGTCTTAGTTAATGGATGCTTATTGGTATAAAGGCTTGAGAAAATAGTGAATATAAGAATGTCATATAGAAATAACATAGGAATAATAGGATAGGGATAGATTATTGAATCAACTCTTCAAATTATTGTTATTCTGAAAATAACTTATCTTTGATACATTGGTATAGAAAGTTATATGTTGATACAGATTTAAGGTTATTTTGATACACACACACACACACACACACACACACACATATATATTTCATCTGTTATATAGAGGATTGTACTTAATTTAAAAATATTTAAGTATTTAAAAATACGAGGTTTGCTTTCAGTCCTTTTTATAAGTAGTGTTGCATCTATTTAGAATGTTAAATAATACAAGTTTATGGTTATCAAATGAAACGTAGTCACATCAGATACTGGTTTATCACCATAGTATACTTCTTAAGTTAAACAGATATTAAATACTTGGAAAAAATAGTATTTGCCTGTTCAAATATACTATAGATAGATATATGATAGATACATAGATAGATAATTGATAGGTAAATAGATAGATAAGTAGATAGATGAGTGATAGATAGGTAAATAGATATATAACTTCAAGACTCCCAGAGACCTATAGAATATGAAATTTAAATGTTTTTACTATTTTAAGATTTTTTGATTAAGACATATCAGCTTAATACAGTACCCATTCATCTGCAAGAAGAGTGAGAACAAAGGGTCGCTATCAGGCGATGGCTTCTACTGGACGAGAATGCTCCTGATCTCTCAATAGACAGTATGCAGTCCAAAAATGTACAAAACTTAAACACAGGTAAGTTGACATCCTAACTCTGCCAGGACAGTGTGGACAAGTCCTCTTCATCTCCTGCCTCACAGTTAAGTCTATGAGATATGCCTGGTCTGAAAGATGAAAGTGAGCTAGAGTGGTACCAAGAGATATTTGGGGATGTCCAGGTAATAAGCTGTTCGTCAATTTTCTTTTTTGAACTGTATGTTCAAAAAAGAAACTGCTGCTTACTCAAGTAATTTTATTCCTCCTTAATCTATGATGGGGTTGCAGGCTAAACAGTTTAGTCTCCTATAAGTGTAAGTTGTTTTAGATTTAGAAAATATTTTCAGATTTTTTAGAACTGCAAGATATTTTTAGGTTGCTAAATATAAGCTATAATACAAAATGACTTAGGTACAGAATATTGAACACACCAAGATAGGATATATAATAAGATATTTTCCTAAGTTACCAAATGTATATGTACTAGGCATTGTGAATATATATTATATATTATAGTTTTCATAATTATCTCAAAATTATTATTGTATACAGTTTATTATTGAAAGAAGAGAGCCTTTTTTTGGACTAGAAGGGGGAAATGTGGGAGAAATATCTTATGTATTGTATGGATGTAGCAGCTTTCAATGGAGTACCTATGGTCTACAGGAAAAGTTAGGAGGTGAGATATTCACAAGGCAGAGAGGGTTCTGGGAGAATGCCAGGCCCTGGAGATTTGCCCATGAATGTGCGAAGAGAAGAGACAGAGAAGAGACACATGGTACTTGAGCACAGGGAGCAGACATGTGACAGAGCTAAGACTAGAACAAATTGGTTATTTTAAATTATTAACTAGTCAAGGAATAAACCTATCCGTATGGCCATCTTATTATGCATCATATCTTGGTGTGTTCAATATTCTGTACTAAATCATTATAAATATACTATGGATGTCATGAGTCTTTATTTCAGGAACTGGGGGCAGAAGGAAAAATGCCCTCATACTATATTTCATGAATGCACAATTGTCATTCAATAGTTTAAAACTGTGCAGCTCCTTAGTTTTAAAGCCACTCCTATTGATGCATGAAGTTATTTAACATATTATGAGTCAACTGTTGTTCTCTTATGAAAATACCTTTTGACACCAAACCTTCTTCATGGCTTTTTTCATCTCTGTATTTCTTAGAGTATAAATGAGCGGGTTGAACATAGGAGCAATGATGGTGTAAAACAGAGCAAAGATTTTGTCCTCAGGGAAAGTGGTAGGAGGTCTAAGGTAGGCAAAAATGGAAGGTCCAAAGAATAAAATAACCACAGTGATATGGGACCCACAGGTAGAAAGAGTCTTCCTGCTGCAGAGTAATTCCTTAATGTGAACAGTATAACCACATATGAACCAAACAAGAAAACAAAGGTTACCAAAGCACTCAGTCCTGTATTGGCAACCAGGTGTACACCAGTGATGTGGGTGTCAGTGCAGGCAACTTTTAGCAAAGGGAAAACATCACAGTAATAGTGGTCAATTTTATTGGGGCCACAGAAGGGCAGACAGATAAACAAACAAAATTAGGGAAAGGAGTGTGCAGACCCAGTAACCCAACAAGCTCAGAACAGAACATGGCACCTGGTTCTGCTCATGATGACCATGTAGTGGAGAGGCCTGCAGATGGCCACACAATGGTCAAAGGCCATGGCTGTCAGGATTAAGATTTCAATCATTCCAAAGAAGTGCATGGCAAAGACCTGCAGCATGCAGTTTGTATAGGAGATGGTTTTGCTTCCTACAAGCAGATCCCCAATCAGTTTGGGTGTCACACGGGAGGTATAGCAAATGTCCATAGAAGATAAATGACTGAGGAAGTAGTACATGGGTTGGTTGAACAGGGAACTGCATCTAATTGAGATAAGTATCAGCAGATTCCCAGACAAGATGGCAAAGTAACAGAATAAGAAGAATATGAAGCAAAACACTTGAATGTTCTGCTTAGAAGACAGTCCAATGAGAAGGAATTCTGATATGTTCCTCTGGCATTCCATGCATTATATATAGTATGTGCAAGAATACTCATCTGTGGAAAAGAGAATTTAAGAAAGAACAATTGCAGCTAAATCAAAAACATATAAACATGAGTGATAAGTCATAGCTATTTTCCTAATGAATCATAGAAGATAGCCAATTAAATAAATTAATTATATAGTTTATTTTTAATTATATTTGTTTTTTTCAATATATAGATTTTATTAGTATCTTCAAATATTATACTATATTGGTAATATGGAGAGGATGGTTCATTAATTTTTAAAAGATATATTAAAATTACTAAACTGCTACAGTTGTATTATTTTTATTTATAATAATATGCAACAGGTAAAATAACTTAATACTACAGAAAATTATTTCACTTATAATTTAAGTTATATAATTTTACTTTTCAGATTATTATCCTGTCACAGTATATAACAAAATTTTAATTTTCTATGGATAATTTTAAAGGTGTGTACTTGCAATTTTATATTAATAGAATTTAAGTTACATGGTTGGTAGAATATCCCATGCATATGGCAACAAAAACTTGTAAAGATGAGAAACTGATTTATTGTTAACAAAAAATACCATATTGGCTAAATAACATGATATTTAAATTTATAAAAAAACAGTAAAATTTTATTACTAATACTTGGATAAAATTGAAAAATAATTTCACTTATTTGAACTTTGCTAAAAGTTATATAAATAGATAAATTTGGGTATCATTAATTTTGGCGCAAATATGTGAGAAAAAGCAGATAACATTTCTGCCAAAAATGTGTTATTTCAGATTAAATGATGAATAACCAAGTAAAAGAAAAATTAAACCACTTAATTTCAAACAGTACAGGTGTCATGTTGTGATTTTTCACATATCATTCACTAAGATCATAGTAGGAATATAACTAATTCTGTGAACAAAGCATCTTTGCCAATGCAGTCTCATGGGGTATGTGACCCACACTTGAGGGTGACCCCATGCCTAACAGTAGCTAGATAAAACAAAAGGAGCTCAGTGTTATATATGTGGACTTTTTCCTTCATTTTGCTTTATTTTGACATTTTTTTTTGTCTCATTGGCCCTTTGCTTTTTTGTTTTTATTTTTATTTTTGTGATTTTGTATATGTATGTTTCTTGTTTGATTTTGTTGTAGTTTCACTTTTGTTTGAAAAAATGAGATAAAAGGAACATAAAGTTGGGTGGGTAGAGAGATGGTGAAAATTTGGAATGACTTGTATGTAGGGGAAAAGTGTTCAAAATATAAACAATTTTTATAAATAAAATATATCTCATATATATATATATATAAGTATCATCATTTTCAAACTTCCTTTTCTTATTCATCTGATTCTCTTAAGTGAACAAGGTCAGATATATAGTAGTGAGTAAAATTATCATAACACTTTCATGAAAGGTAAGACTATATTACAATAGACCACAGCACCAGAATTTATGAGAATAAATGCTCGATATATAATTTCTCTACCTTAAAATTATTACAATCTTGGAGCTACAGAGAACATAGCAATGTGAGCCATGTCATGAAAGGGTAATGTTATCAAGGAATCCAGTGACACTTCTGACACATTGAAGTCATTAAGGACAGAAGTGAGTAAAACATTCTGAAGAAATATATGAATATGTTATAAAAATCATTGGTCAAAATTAAACAATAATAGAATAAAATAATGGAAATGACTCATTTTCTGCCAGTGAGTTTTGTATATCAGCCAATTCCTGATGAGTTTCTGAGTATTCTTCACCTGCATTATTCCATACCTATAGACTATTGTTTACTACCAGGGGAAAAAAGGAACTTGAGCTGGGACTTCATCTTTTTCAATATTTAATCTTTATATTTTATATAAATTCAAAAGAAGAAAAAATATTTTTAGATTTTTCAAGACAATATAGACATTTAATATGCACTTGAATAGTATGCTCACCTTCTACATATCACATGTTTTCTATAATTCATGTAACATTTCTATTCCTAATTTATTTTAAAAGCATATATATGATTATTTTGAAAATCTGCACTCACCAAAGTTGTTGCAGTAACACAAGAACCTCAACTTCTTCATGTTTGAATTTCTTCATTAATAAATTTACAAAAATTAATATCTTATAGTGGAAATAATAAGACATTCATGAAACTTGAAAATGCAAACTACAGGCAGAAAAAAGATGCATATTCATAAATTATTCATCTCTTATTTTAATTCCTTTCTTGGCATAGATTCATAATTATTAAAATATAAAACACGTACATAAAATCCCAGTAAAATATGTTCAAATAATTAAAAACACAGCAATAATATTAATCTAAAACAGAAATCTTAACATATGTGGATTTTAAGTTTGAGATGCAACACAAAAGTAATATAATGGCATTGTGCAAAAATGGAATGCTGTTTATGTTCATCTTTAACAGTTAAATTCTATAGTATCAAATCTAAGTAAAAAATTTAATGTTCCAGTTTTTGGATTCTGAAATGGTCTTTTATAAAAGTGAGAGCTTTTTCATAGTTGAACTTTTGCAGATAACCTGAAAAACATTAACACTAATATTTTAATGTATTATCTAATCTTTAAATTCTGTTTGAAATAGACATTAAATCAAATACTGAAAATATATTATTATATTTTTTGCTCAAATTCTGATGACTATATTTGAATGAATAACCTTAAAATAATAGAAGTAATTGTCAGCAGATATATTGAAATTACAGTAAAATTTGTAAGGCTTACCTGTACGTAAATTATAGATGCTCTTCAAGTTAGTTGTCTGTCATTCTTCTCATGTTTATCTTCTTCAGTTATTCAGCTAGTTGACCTTACTCTCATATATACATGTGAAATAAAACACTGTAAACTATATGTAACACATTTAATTTCTTTTAAAAATCTCAGGGTTGTTTCTTCCAGTACAAAATGAAAATTTCACTAAGTTATAAGGAGAGTGAAGCTTTCATACCTCTTGATTTACACTATTTACAATATTTATTCAATCTATAAGTGAATGATGTAACACTTAATTGTTCATACTCAACGATTGAAAATACCATACATATCTATAGACTGTGAACCAAATACAAACAAAAGAGATCAAGATATTATCATTTAAATTTTCATGAAGGAAAATGTTTTCTCTCAAGAGACTGTTAAAAATGATGTCCACAATATAACAGTAATGAGAAATGTTTCTATTACTCAATCCTCTTGTGAATTTTATGACTCAAATTCACTTTCCTCTTTTGTAGTAGCCACTCTCTGAGCACTCTGTCTTTAGAGATGAATACTACTATTTATATCTAGAGGCTTAAGAAATTCTTCTTCATGTGGCTAATTTCCTCCTCTAAGAAAACAGAAAGAAACGTTGAGTAGCCATGGTAGGATATTGAGTTTCCTTTGATGGAGTTGTCAGTTTCTGCAGTGGAAAAATAAATAACTTGTGTGTGTGTGTGTGTGTGTGTGTGTGTGTGTGTGTGTGTGTGTGAATTTGCATGTGCGTGTGTGTGTGTGTGTGTGTGTGTTCATGTGGAAGAGAGAAAAGAGAGAGAAGGAGGGAGAAAGGAGGTGAAAGAAAAGGGAGGGGGATGAAGGGAGAGAACATAGGGAAAAGGTCGGAAAAGATAGCTAAAGAATGTCAACAAGAAACATCAGAGAAGAAACACAAACCAATGACCACCATCATGATTTCATCTAACTGTTTTTAGCCAGTCCTTACAAAACAGTAAATTAACTTGTTTTTCTTCCTTCACTGAATGATTTTTGGTGTGAGTCAAAAAAGAAAAGAGATAAGAAAAATATACATTACGTCAGAATACTTTGCTACTCTGATTGATAAATGAAACAAAAATTTTGCTATTGATAAGTGATACATAAATAAAGATAGATAAAAATCCTTTTATCAATAAAGATTGACAGATGAGGAATAAAACAAATATTTACATACATTAAAATGCTATATACATTTCATATAAATTTATATACCTGAATACTTGAATATATATATATATGAATACTTATACACATATATACATATATGTGTTTGTATAATGTCTATCTATGCGTCTATAAAAATCTATGAAAAATGTGTAGATGTTTAGGGCACTCTTTTGATTACAATTACCAATTTTTCAGAGCAACATGATGCTCTAACTCACTATTAACTAAGACTCCAGAGGACCAAAGACTATGAGCTGACACCTCTGAATCCCTGAGCCAAGCAATTGCTCGATACTTGGTGGCAATTTCTTCAGAGGCACCACATTATTTCTTGTGATAATCTAAAGTGAAGGGAGGTAAACATTTTGTCTTGAAGGAAGTTCTCAAAAGTTCAAGAACTAAACAATTAAATAACTACAGAAAGTTTCCAAAAGCAATCAAATTCATGAGGCTTATCCTTGTATAAGAAATACTGACTACTCTTTCAGGTAAGCTAGTTTCATAGGAGAGATCCAGACTAACTGACCTGCCTCGAAGATGGAGATGAGCCAACCTTCCCAGGCAAATGAGAAACTAGCAGAGATACCTTGAAGGAGCAGAGACCTAAGAACTTCTTAGAAAAGTCTCAGTCCACCTGAACTACCTATAAAAGTCATTCTCCAACCCTTGCATCTGCCTGCAAGTTATGCAGACAGGGACAGATTTCCAAATTCATGTGCTTTCATCTCTGATGTATTGGAATTTTGGAATTTGCAATAATCTTTAAGTCATTTTTGTTCTTTTAAATAATGTTTCAACCATACTTATGTAAGTAACCCCAATAAAACTAATGGGTTTTCATGGTACCCTTACATCTACAGCAGGTTTTTTTTTTTTCCAAATTAAAATGATTCATTTTGGAGGAAAGCATGTTAAGGCACAGTGTGTTATAGAGGAAGTGAAGCAACAGGGTATTTTAAGTCAGGTTGTTAAAATGGAGTGTGAAACTGAAGCAACAGTATAGTCTAAGTGTAAGCTTGTACAGGTACAGGATGTCAAATGGAGTAAAATATCTCAGGGACCATATCTTTAGGAATAACTCAGTATCTTCAGGAAATCCAAAATTCACTAAGATCCTCTATTTCCAAGCATATGTAATCTAACAAACTTCTAAGAGATATTCTCAGTCAACCTAAACTGTCTGGAAGAAGCTGAAGATATGCTGGCCACCTGGAATAGGCTCAGATCAACTGAGTGAGCTTTGTGGAAAATATACTCTATTCCTTTGAGCTGTTAGCAGATTGAGTAGTGTGCTCTTTTCTAGGTATCATGAACTATGACTCATGCTGGATGGGCTTAAGTGATGCACCTGTCTTTGAGTCCTTTCTTTTCCTGTCAGTGATCTTTCAACCATATTCTTGTAAGGAGCCTCAATAAAATTAATTGACTTATCATGTTGGGCTTTGGTGCTATCTGTACTTTATTCTGTCATTTATTGCTTACTTACTTATCTAGGATTATAGACATTTGTTCACATCTCTGCAAGAATATTGTACACAACATTTAAGTTTTTTTTCACCAGAAAATCCTGACAAATACAGACACACTCACACACACGTGCTCGCGTGGGCACACACACACACACACAATGTGTATACTATGATTTCTAAAAATTTCCTGTAATTATTGGCATCATGCTTATAGTGTCATAATGCTGGTATATTACCCATAAAATGTGGCTTATCACATGAAGGTAGATGTGAATGTTAAAACTGTGTATTGTAAACTGTAAATGTTAAGCATCCATGGAAACCACAACTACAGAAAACTAACAAGACAAAGGGGAAAATATAAATGGAAAAGAAATTTCAAAATTGTAAACCAAACTAAAATGATCCATGTGAGATAGTTTTTGAAAACCATGCTAATTAAGACAATTAAAGTTTTGCGTCATTTGATTAATTGTCAGACCAAGAACACACTTATGCCTCTGAAAAGTCTTTTGATGTTCAAGTTCAGGGACACAGCCTTATTAAAACAGGACCCAAATGGTAGCAGGGATTGCAGAGGAAAACTTGGGGAGAGATTTGGAGTGACTTAGTAACATTTTCTTTCATCGCAAAGTTCACTCGTATTTTCCAGATATTACATAATACGTCTGGACCATAGTGAAAGTTACCGACAACCCAAAAGCTTTTCCAAGGAGGACTTCATTGTTGGACAGTATAAGGCTAAGAAGTATTTAGCCAGACTCAAAGTAAATTTGGGACAAGATGGTGCTACCTTAGCCTTTCAAAATCACATTCTTAAAAGTAAGAAAGTATTCCAATACAATAATCTAATAGATTAAAAATAAAATTTGTCAACTAAGAAAAAAATCCACCCACAAAAATTAATGTAATTCTGGAAATAAAAATAAATTTTTTATAGTCTATGCCCAGTGATGTAAACATGCACTCCACACACTTGGGAGGTGGAGGCCAGAAGACCAGAAGAACTTCAAGATCATTAATAGCTATACATATACAATGAATTCAAGGCCATATTGGTATTAACAAAACTCTGTCTCTAAAATAAAATAAAAGAGATGCCAATAAAAATCCAAGAGGCTTAAAGAACATCAAACAGATTAGATCAGAAAACACAGAGAAGATAACTACACCCAAGAAAACAGAGGAAATAGAAAACTCCACAGCAACTAAACAAAAAGAAACACAGGATGGCCACCTACACCAAAATAATAGGAAATAACAACCCCTGGTCACTAATATCCATCAATATCAATGGACTCGAATCCCCAATAAAAAGACACAGACTTACAGATTGGATCCATAAACAAGACCCATCATTTTGCTGCATACAAGAAACACTAACAATGATAGACACTATCTCAGAGTAAAGGGCTGGGAAAAGGTTGTCCAAGAAAATGGACTCAGGAAACAAGCTGGAGTAGCCATCCTAATATCAAACAAAATAGACTTCCAATTGAAGTTAATAAAAAAAGACAGAGAAGAGGATCACATACTTGTTAAAGGAAATATTCATCAGGAGGACATCTCAATATTGAACATCTATGCCCCAAATACAAAGGCACCTGCATTTTAAAAGAAACTCTTCTAAAACTTAAATCACACATCAATCCCCACACATCAGTGGTGGGAGACTTCAACACCCCACTCACAACAAAGGACAGATCATCAAGACAGAAGCCAAACAGACCTCATGAAACAAATGGACCTAATAGATACCTACAGAACGTTTCACTCTAACACAAAGGAATACACCTTCTTCTCAGCACCACACAGAACCTTCTCCAAAATCGACCATATAGTTGGACACAAAGATTGCCTCAACAGATAAAAGAAAATTGAAATAACCCCTTGTATCTTATCAGACCACCATTGAATAAAGCTGGTTTTCAACAGCAATAGAATCAACAGAAAGCCTACACACACATGGAAATTGAACAACTCTTTACTGTATCACTACTGGGTCAGGGAAGAAATAAAGAAGGAAATCAAAGACTTCTTAAAAACCAGTGAAAATGAAGGTACAGCATACCTAAACCTATGGGACACAATGAGAGCTGTGCTACGAGAAAAGTTCATAGCACTAAGTGTCTTCAAAAAGAAAATTGTGACAGTTCATATAAGTGAATTAACAGCCAAACTGGGTGAATTGGAAAAAAAGAAAAAGAAAAAGCAAACACTCCCAAGAGGAGCAGAAGGCAGGAAATCATCAAACTTAGGGCTGAAATCAACAACTTTAAAACAAAAAGAACTATACAAAGAATCAATGAAACCAAGAGTTGATTCTTCAAGGAAATCAACAAAATAGACAGACCCTTAGCCAAATTAACTAAAAAAAAGAGGGAAAAACCCAAATCAACAAAATCACAAATGAGAAGGGAGAAATAACAACAGACATTGAGGAAATCCAGAGAATATTTGGGTCCTACTTTAAAAATCTATACTCCACCAAATTTGAAAACTTAAGCGAAATGGACGATTTTCTTGATAGATTCCACCTAACCAAAGCTAAATCAAGATCAGATAAACGGATTAAACAGCCCTATAATCCCTAAGGAAATAGAAACAGTCATTAAAAATCTCCCAACCATAAAAAGCTCAGGGCCACATGGTTTGAGCACATAATTCTACCTGACCTTCAAAGAGGAGCTAACACCAATACTTTTCAAACTCTTTCACAAAATAGAATCAGAAAGAACACTGCCAAACTCATTCTATGAGGCCACAGTCACCCAGATTCCTAAACCACACAAAGACCCAACAAAGAAAGAGAACTTCAGACCAATCTCCCTCATGAACATAGATTCAAAAATACTTAGTAAAATACTGGCAAACTGAATCCAAGCACACATCAAAAGTATCATACACCATGATCAAGTAGGCTTCAGCCCAGAAATGCAGGGACAGTTCAACATACGAAATTTTATCAATGTAATTAACCATATAAACAAGATGAAAGAAAAAAAAACACATGATAATCTCGCTAGATGCAGAAAAAGCATTTGACAAAATCTAACATCCCTTCATGCTAAAAGTTCTGGAGAGAACAGGCATACAAGGACTATACCTAGAAATAATGAAGGCAATATACAGTAAGCCAGTGGCCAACATCAAATTAAATGAGAGAAACTTGAAACATTTCCTCTAAACTCAGGGACAAGACAAGGATGCCCACAATCACATATCTCTTCAATATATTACTTGAAGTTCTTGCTAGAGCAATAAGACAACTAAAGGAGATCAAAGGGATAAACATTGGAAACAAAGAAGTCAAATTATCCCTATTTGCAGATGATATGCGAGTATACATAAGCAACCCCAAAAATTCCACCAGAGAACTCTTACAGCTGATAAACACCTTCAGCAAAGTGGCTGGATACAAAATTAATTCAAAACAATCAGAAGCCCTTCTTTATACAGCAAACAAATGGGCTGAAAAAGAAATAAGGGAAACAAACCCCTTCACAACAGCCACAAACAACATAAAATACTTGGGGGTAACTCTAAGCAAGCAAGTAAAGGACCTGTACAACAAGAACTTGAAGTCCTGAAGAAAGAAATTGAAGAGGCCTTTAGAAAATGGAAAGATCTCCCATGCTCATGGATAGGTAGGATCAACATAATAAAAATAGCCATTCTACCAAAAGCAATATATAGATTCAATGTAATTCCTATCAAAATACCAATTCAATTCTTCATAAACCTGGAAAAAGCTATTCTCAACTTCATATGGAACAACAAAAACCCAGAATAGCTAAATCAATCCTGTACAATAAAAAAAAAAATTCTGTAGGTATCAACATCCCAGATTTCAAGCTGTACTACATCGCAATAGTAGTAAAAACAGCATGATACTGGTATAGAAACAGACCAGTAGATCAATGGAATCGAATTGAAGACATAGAAATGGACCCACACACCTATGGCCACCTAATTTCTGACAAAAAAAACCAAAACTGCACAATGGAAATAGGACAGCATCTTCAACAAATGGTGCTGGTCCAACTGGATGTCCACTTGTAAAAGAATGAAATTAGACTCATACTTATCACCTTGTACAAAACTTAAGTCCAAGTGGCTCAAAGAACTTAACATAAGGCCGATCACATTAAATCTACTAGAAAAGAAAGTGGGAAAAACCCTCGAACTCATTGGCACAGGTGACAACTTCTTGAACAGAACACCAACAGCTCAGGATCTAAGACCAACAATCCATAAATGGGACCTCATGAAACTGAAAAACTTCTGTAAGGCAAAAGACACTGCCATTCGAACAAAATGGCAGCCGACAGATTGGGAAAATATCTTCACCACCCCCACATCTGACAAAGGGCTAATATCCAAAATTTACAAAGAACTCAGAAATTAAATGCCAAGAAACCAAATAATCCAACCAAAAAATGGGGAACAGAGGTAAACAGAGAATTCACAAAGGAGGAATTCCTAATGGCTGAGAGACACTTGAGGAAATGCTCAGCATCCTTAATCATCAGAGAAATGCAACTCAAAAGGACACTGAGATTCCATCTCACACCTGTCAGAATGGCTAAGATCAAAAGCTCAAATGACAACACATGCTTGTGAGTGTGTGGAGTAAGGGGAACCCTCCTCCACTTCTGATGGAGTGCAGGCTTGTGCAAACACTATGGAGGTCAATTGGGCTAATCTGAGAAAACTTGGAATAGCTTTGCCTCACGACCCAGCCATACCACTTCTGAGTATACATCCAAATGACTCCTCACTGAATCACAAGGAAGTTTCCTCATCTATGTTCATAGCAGCCTTATTGGTAATAGCTAGAAACTGGAAACAGCCCAGATGTCCCTCAAGCACAGAATGGATTAAAAACCTGTGGTACATCTACACAATGGAATATTACTCAGCTATCAGAAACAATGAAATTATGCAATTTGCAGCCAAATTGATGGAACTAGAGAAGCTCATCCTGAGTGAGCTAACCCAGAATCAGAAGGATGCACATGGCATCTATTCACTTATCGTCAGATTTTAGCTATAGAGTATAGGATATCTATATTACAACCAACGGACCAATGGAAACATGAACATAGACTTACTTTTGTCTGAACTTGAGAGGGGACTGTTAGTTAGGGACACTTACTCCAGAGGAGAGGGATGGAAAAGTTAGGGGGTAGAGGGTGGTAGGGCGCAGCTGGGAAGGGGGTAAAGAGGATAATGTGATGGAGCAACAAATCAATAAATTTATTAAAATAAAATAATAAAATAACAGCATATAGAGCAACATATAGAGTAAAATTTAGACAATGGACCAGGTAAGAGAAGAAAGGACACAGAAGTGGAATTTGAATAAATTATATCACATGACCAAAAGTCCAATAATGCAACTAAATAATCTTGAACAGGTACATATGCCAAAATGTTTATGAAACTCACAACAATGCTTCAAAAATATTAACAAGCAATTCAAGAACATATCTTTGTATCACAAGTAAGTGAAGCTCTCACTGCTCCTCAAAGAAGCTTTTTCTTGCCTCACTTAGAGACTAACATAGAAACCCACAACTGGTCAAAGACAGAGAACAACTGACTTTGGGCTGCCCACTTGCAGTTGTTGTATGTACAGGAAATTCACACCCTGAAGTCTCAAGAAACAATGTAGAAGAGAGGTCAGAAAGATTCTAACTGCCAGAGTCCAGGATAAATGTAAACAAGGCAGCATATTGTAAATAAGACAGAGAATCCACAACCATGAAATCTCAAAAATAGGGTGCCTAAATTAGGTCTGTATGATGATGATGGTACCAGGTGAGACCCTAACAGTTGATATTTTGTGAAATTTCCAAAAATCACTAGATGAAGTACTATAGGCAATTAATGACTACTATAAGAGAAGCAATCTGTTACAGTGATGAGTCCCTAATTGTTTGTCTAATACTAGAAGGTCAGCCCTAAAAAACATATACATATGAGCCACAGTAAACGGGCTCAGCAAGACTATATATATAAATGCATATATATATATAAGCATATATGTGGGGAACATGGGAGAAATTTGGGGAGGAAGATTATAGGATTAAAGTGATGTGTGATGTTCTCAAAAATAAATAGTATGAGAAAGTAGACATATATATATATATATAAAATTTAGCATACTTAGCCTTAAGTGAAACACCAGCAGACTTTATTTGTGAGGTTAACTTATACAATTACCTATTGAGAAATTCATGTTTCAGATATACTCAGAATATTTCCAGGAAATAGATAATTTCAGGTTACACTACAAGTTTCACATTTTCAGATCATATTATTTGACTAAAATGTAATTAAAATATAAATATTAAAATCAAATCTAGGAAATTTCAAATGTGAGAAATTATATAATAAACTACAAAGTAATCTAGATGTCAAAGAAGGAAGGGATTTTTCTTATTCTCATGAGAATTAAAATTAATAGAATATATTAATTAATAGGATGGTGCTATATCATTATTTATAAATGAATGCATGAGTATAAGAATTTACATTGGAAAAGTCATTAGATGTCACTGTAAGATTATCAAAATGTATACTAAATAGGATGGGGAAAAAGTAAAAATAATTACCAAATTTAAACTAAATAAAAAGGAAAAAGAGAAAAAAATAGATACTTGAGAATTGAATAAAATTGATAAATCTCAAACATTGCTGGATTTTTACCAAAAGAGACACTACAAAGATGTCTGTCAGGAATTCCTTGAAAACTGGATACTTATTGGATTGTGCTTCAAGAAAACAGCAAGAAAGTTCTTTTTTTCTTTTTATTTCTATCATAGATGGATTACATCAAAAATTGATATAAAAACATAGAACTCCTATGACATTCATAGTTCTTAATAGTTCTTAATGTATCAAAGGTTCTATGCATATTACATGAAAAAGAAAAAAAAATCCATGCTCCCTTTGGTAACATTTTATGCAAAATGAAGACTCAGAACTGTGAAAGTAGATTTAGGTTTGGTGAAAGCATTGGGATGTAATTATGTAGAAATGTGAAATAATGTGGAAATCATTCAGAAAGCAAAATTTGTAATCAACTTGATTTTTCTATTGACTGATTTATAATATTTTAAGTTCCTTTTTATTAATTGATTTTACAACTTGATCATGGCCCTCTTCCTCTTCTCCTCCCAGTCCCATCGTCCCACCTTATTCTCCCTTCCCCTCCCTCCCTTTGTCCTCAGAAAAGAGGAGCCACCCCTCCTTGTACCAATCACTACAGTTCATCAAATCAGATTAGGCCTAACAGCAACTTCTTCCCTTGAGGCCAGACATTGTAACTCCACTAGGGTAAAGTGATCCCAAACTGGCAACAGAGTCTGTGTCAAAAGACACTGTTTAGGGATTTCATGAGGACTGAACTGCCAATCAGCCTGATATGTGTGATGGGCCTATGTCCAGTCAGCCTAATGTTTGACTGTGGGTCTCAGCATCTTTTTGATCCACTACTGGATGGAGTCTCTCATAGGACTGTTATGCTAGGTTAGTTTTTGTTTTGAGTTGGCATTTTTTGTCTACTGCTTCTTTAGTTAGTTTGTGTTAGTTTTATTTTTGGCAGGTTTGAGGGGATTTTTCTTACTTTTGACAGAGGAAAAGAAAGAGGAGAGAGAACATGAAACTGGGTAGGTACTGATGTGGAAAAGAGGTGGGAGCAGTTGGAAAAGAAGAAAACATTTTGAAAATATATTGTAAAAAATAATTTTAAATAATAAAAATAATAATAAATAGAAAAAAGAAATATGTATTGTTTTGATTTCTTTTTCTTTTGAAAAAAAATTCATTTATTGAAAATAGATTCTTTTCTCATATAATATATCCTGATTACAGTTTCCCCTGTCTCTACTCCTCCCTGCTTCTCCTCACCTCTCATCCTGTCCAAATCCACTCCTTTTCTATCTCCCATTAGAAAATAAAAGGATTCTTGGAGATAGCAACCAAACATGACAAAATAAAACATAATGAGTTAAAACAAAAACCATCACATTGAAGCTGGACAAGGCAACCTAATAGAAGGAAAAAAGCTTCAAGTGCAGGCACAAGAAATAGAGACTGACTCATTGGCACACTCAGGAGTCCCATAAAAATAATAAGCTGAAAGCTATAATATATACACAGAGTACTTGTCACAGACCATTGTAGGCACTATTCTTGATGCTTCAGTCTCTATGAGTTTGTGTGAGTCCTCATTAATTGATTCAGAGGGCCTTGTTCTACTGTTGTCTTCCATCTTCTCTAGCTCTCTACTATTTGGCAGGATTCTCTGACTTCTGATGGGAGGGACTGATAATGACTTCTTATTTAAAGCTGTGTGTCCCAAGTCTCTCTCTCTCTGTAATGTATGGCTGTGGGTCTCTGTATTTGTTCCCATCTATTGTAGAAAGAAGCCTCTCTAACGATGGTTGACTATCTATGAATATTGCATAATATCATTAGTAGTCATTTTATTGCTATTCTTTTCATTAAAGTAATGAATTAAACTCAGTGGGTTAAGAAAAATGACACGAGTATAATAAAATATCATTAAGGGCTATTTTATCACTACTTAAAAAAAAGTATTTGTTTTTACCCTTAGTCTCTGGGTTATCTAGTGTCTGGTTCTTGGTTACTCAAACAGTGACTGGCATGGCTTCCTTCTCCTGAGTGGTTCTCAAGTCAAATCAGGCATTGGTTATGTTCCCACAAATTCTGTGCCGTCCTTGCACTATTATATCTTTCAGGCAGATATATTGTATGCCAAAGGTTGTATGGATGCATGGATGTTTATGTTTATCTTTTGGTAGCCTTTATAGGACCTTGCTGCACCAAAGACACTATGGATAAAGTCTTTGTCTAGCCGCCTGCTTGAAATTTCCATGTTCAATGAGGTGTGTGCATGCGTGCGTGCGTGCGTGCGTGTGTGTGTGTGTGTGTGTGTGTGTGTGTGTGTGTTGTGCTCAGCTATACAGCCCAAAGTCAATTTTCTGAGAGTAACCCATTGTTTTAGTAACAGCCTGAGTTGTTTGGGGCTTTTATGGACCCCCTTAGTCAACAACTCAGTGAACGCAAGCCTGCCCTGTTACTAGATGACTGCTTTGGTGACAAAAATGACCAGTTGAGAATTTGTCACCCACATTATGAAGAGACCTCATTAGGATCTTGTTCATAGATTTTAGGGAGTTTCCACTGCTCTAGGTTTTCAAAACATCCCTGAAATGCCCCTGAATTCTAGGTGTCTTTCCTCACATTCCCTACTTCAAACATGTGTCTCCTCCCTGTCCTGATTTGTATCCTGACCAGCCCCCAGTACACCTATAATATTTACTCTCTTTCCCACTCCAGAGAGATCCATGTGTGGCCTCTGAAGTCCTTCCTCTGTACCTAACAACTCTGGTTCTATGGATTTTGTTTGGTTATGCATTATTTAATGACTAATTTCCACACATTAGTGAATACACAGCATATTTATCTTTCTGTGTCTAGTTACTTCACTTGGAATAAGTTGCTGTAATTCCATTCATTAGCCTACAAATTTCATGATTCTTTTTTTAAGTATCTGAATACTACATTGTTGTGGCACATGACACCATGTGTCATGAAGCAAAAGTGAGATTGAGATGTGTCCAAACCAAAAATTTCATCTTGAGACTGAGTAATAGGGAGTGGTGTTCTCTCTGTGTTCTGGACCTGCACATCCTGATGCAGGACCCAACGCCTTTACCACCTTGGAGTAGTCACATTGTCTATGGCCAGTTTATAGGTTTAACTTCCTCTCGCCAGAAAAGAACCTGTCCAACAAGCACCTGGGATTCCTCTTCATGTAAGTGAAGCATCCCAGCACCTGAGCCTCAGTTAATAATGTACACTCACTCTGAAGACCATTACCCACACTCCTAGGTTTCCGTAGTCCTTCTTACCCCCAATAAAGGGGAACTGTTTCACTGACTACCATCTAAGAGGAGCTTTTTCACTAAATGTCATCTAAAAGAGCTGTTTCATTTTCTCCCAATGAAGAAGAACTGCAACACTGAAAACAGACTCTGAGAGTCACTCACCTACCCCCCTCCCCCCCGTTCTGGCTCTGCTTCATCATTTCCAGTCTATTGTACAGCAGTGCAATCTGAGGGAGAAACCACAGCATGGAACACCATCTTGTGTTAATACACCACATTTTCTTTATCCTTTCTTCTGTTGAAGGACATCTACATATTTTCCAATTTCAGGCTATTATGAATAGAGCAGTAATGAACATAGTTAAGTAAGTGTCATTGTGGAAGATGGAGCTTTGAGTATAATACCCAGAGCAGCATAGACAGATCTTCAGGTAGATCAATTCAGAACTTACTGAGAAACTACCATACTGATTTCCATAGTGGTCATACAAATTTGTACTCCCATCAACAATAAAGGAGTACACCACTTGCTACATATCCTTGCTAGACCTTGTTATTGACTTTAGCCATTCTAACAGATATACAATTATCCAAGATTGCTACTGCACCTTACTAAATCCAATAAGAGTATTTCAGATAGACCCAGTAGTCATACATAATATTAGCCTTCCTAGTCAAGTGAGATTTATGGATTCATTTTCTCTTCTTTCTGATTCTGGAATTAGGAGGTCTGCCATACACACTAGGTGCTTTTTCAAGTTCTGTAGATTGGAACTGTGGTCCTCATGCTGCAACAGCAACTACTTTAAGCACTGAACTATCTTTATTCCAATGCTTTTAAAATTCTTTATTCAAAATGTATGCAATGGCAAGCTTTTAGCTTGAAAACATACATACAAGTAACATTACATGGATTCAGTCATATTTATGAATATACATATGTATGCAATGACAATATGAGAAGAGGTCATGAATTTGAAGGAGAGCATGGGGAAGACATTGTCTATGAATGAAAGAAGAGTGTTAAAGGAGAACCTACTGTTAGGACATTCCTAAAGTACTGATTTTCAGCTGCATTGCAAAGCTTTATTTTTACATTCAGAATAATGAACTTATGTTTAGTGCTTCATATCATATATTTTGACTGTTTTTATTCCCTCAACTCCTCCCAGAATTTCCCTACATCCGTACCTATCTAACTTTATGTTCTTTCTCTTTCAAAAAAGTCACCTCATACAAACACAAAACCTTCAAAACAAAACAAGAAATTCATTTTAAGGAGTCCAAAAAAAAAAAAAAAATAGTGCCATTGGGTTGTGACCATGACATTAACAATGAACCTATGGTGGACACTTTATATTGAAACTGTAACAACCATATACACAGAGACACAAAGACACCCACCCACCCACCCACCCACACACACACACACACACACGCACACGCGCGCGCGCGCACACACACACACACACACACAAACTTCACTTCTTAAATCATTTATCACTTTCCACAGATAAATTTGTATAGTCTTAATTATCAGTGGGAGTGGCAATGGATATGAATGTTAACATGCATTTCTTTTTATCTCTGTTCTTTTGCAACTCACAACACAAAACATCCAGTGAAGAATGAGGAATAGTTCATTGATGTTCTGTGATACCTGCCCAAAAATATTCAGATGCAAATCACAGAACTCATAAGGAACTGTCAAGTGTTTCTGTTTCTTTCCCTGATGCTTCCTGAAGGCATTCTGAAGATTCTCTCTCTCTCTCTCTCTCTCTCTCTCTCTCTCTCTCTCTCTCTGTGTGTGTGTGTGTGTGTGTGTGTGTGTGTCTATTGCCTTCTCTATTTCCTACACACACGTCCCTTTATCCCCTTATCTGTCCTCTCTAGAATCAAGAAACCCTTCAAAGGGAACTCAATGTTTTTTTTCAGGGATTCTCAAATTTTCATGCTCTACACAAAAGGAAATTACTCAAACCAGTGAAAGTCTTTCAGGCTCACTAGATCTCAACAATAGTACTGGCCTCCAGAGACAGCGTGCTCAGAGAGTGGCTAATACCAATGAGATAAGTTAACTGTAGCCTCAAAACTCAAAAGAGACCTGAGAGTGAGAGATGCAAAGGTGGACAATTGAGGTATGTTTCTTATAAACATCATTTATGGAAAGCTCCTGAGAGAAGAGGTAACCCTTGCATTCAAATTTAAAGATATTATGATTTCTTATGTTTGAACATGGCTCTTGTATATTTTCAGAATTAGCTATTTATGGTAGCTTTAAATATAATTGTTAATGGTATTTTCAAAGTGTTCTTCTTAATCTTCAGTAAGACTAAATAACAGGAATGATCAGCTTTTAAAATGAGATATCATATTCCTATTGACTGAAGCAATAAAGTAAGGAAAATCCATAACTATTTACATCTTTCTCTTCTTACACAGTACTGGAATTTTCCATGTGGAAAAGAGAAATGCAACCATGAATTTTTAAAAATGAATTAATATTTCAGGCTTGGTTTGTAGTCTCCTTATTTCAGGTGTTTATATCAAGCAAAGTCAGGAAGATGACCTACTGAGAAGGGTAGATGTGTGAGAAGGAGGAGTAGATATATAATCTGAAGATCATCAGTAATTCATGCACAGGTAATATTCATACTATTGCCATTGTAGATATTCAATGTTTATTTTGTTATTTTTAAATTATTAATTCAGGTGTTGTCATCAAAATTTGAACCAGTGGACTTTAGTCTGTGGTTATTTGAAAATTCTTCTAATTACTAGACTTGGTTTTTTACTTTCTTTTGGAACATATTATCTCCACATTAAAGCATAAGTTTCAATTATAAACTTATACAATTCATTTAAAGATATGAAACATTTTCTATGTTTCTTGAAGATGATATTACATGTACACATATTTTAGGATAAGACCAGATGTCTCTGTGATTAATTGAGAGACAAGGAATTGTTATGGAAATATCCTCAAAATGAGAAATTAAAGAAATTTATTATTAATGAAGAAATAAAATAAAATAAAATTTAAGTTAATGTCATACATAATTATTTTAAAAGCTCTATCTATTTAAATCTTCAAATAGTGGTAGAGGTCACTATTAGTGAAATTATAAAATATGGAAGGTACAGACTGGTATTCTATGATTTGCAATGAAGAATCCTGTATGATTAGTAATTTAGGACTTAGGTTTCATGTAGAAATTCCTTCTGGATGTTATTCAACATCTGCCAGCACAACAGAGGGAGAAGTGTGTGGTTCCTCTCCTTCTACTGCTTTAATATGAACAGTTCATATTAAAGACAGTAGAAATTACAATTGTCTATTGTAATAGACAATAATACATGTGAATGCAAAAAAAATCCTGACACTTATACACACTCAGATAAGGTTTACTACAAAGCTTGTAATTAGTTTATACTATCTTCTCTTCAAATTTGTGCTCCATAATACACTGTGCTGACTTTACATTACACAAGAGTTTCAAATCATTTTTCCTAATGTGATCATATACTGTTAATGACCCAAGATTTACCCAAAGATAATTTTTATAATAATGTGTACATGAGAAATGCAAATAAATTTTCTTTTCAAAATCTTGATAATGAAATATTTAGTATGTTTTACCTTTTTATTTCTCATTTTAAAAACTTTAAAAGTGACAAATAATTTCATTCAAAGAAAATTCAGGTAGTTACCACATTTCATGTTGAAGAAAGAAAATATTCCTAGGATTCATTGTTTTGAATGAATTATACAACTGAAAGCATATATAAGATGCATTTTCTACATTATATTAAATTATTTTCTTGTTTCAAAAATCAGATATATTTATACCTCTCTGGTCTCTGAGGTGGTTGAAGAATAGATAGCTAGAGTCTCATAGTTAAATTTTGAGTTGTTTAGTAATCAAGAGGGTGTTCTGGATCTAAGAAGATATTTTTAAAATTGTGAGGCAAGTTAGTATGAAAGCTGAGTTAGATATAGAACTTTAAACTCATGGAGATGGTTAGATAGTAGAATGTTAAAGTCAGTTGCCAAATACATATGGACTGGACATTGGGAATGTATGCTAAGCCATATAACTCTTATAATTGTGGCCTATTTATTTCTGCTGTTTTGTATTGTATTTATAGTTATAAGAAAAAGAACCATTATTTGGACTGAAAGGGAGAGCTGTTGGGGGAAAATACCTTAAACTAAAAAAAAAAAAAAAAAAAAGAAGGGAAGAGGATGGAGGGTTGAGGGGGAGGAGGATGGAAGGGTGGGACTGGAGGGGGGAGTAGGGAGGGGATTGTGATTGAGATGTAACTTGAAGAAATAAAAAATAAATTATTAAAAAAAAGAAAAAAAATTTGCACACAACAATAGCACATTTTATTTTTATTGGAAAATAGTAATTATAACTTATATTTTAACAGATGAAATATTTTCTTGATATTACAAATAGGACAGATTATTAGGGATAATTGATTAAGAACTATTTGCAGTATCAAGTTTATTTTCAAAATATCAAGGCAATTTATGTTGATGTATAGATTATCATCTGGGGTTTTTTACAGTAATGTCTAATACTTGTTGATAATGCTGACCTAGTTGTGATTTCATTGGAAATCATTTACTTGAACTATTTTTCCATAGATACTCAATTATTCTTGCACAGAATAAGATAAATGGAATGCCAGAGGAACATATCAGAATTTCTTCTCATGGGTCTGTCTTCTAAGCAGAACATTCAAGTGTTTTGCTTCATATTCTTCTTATTCTGTTACTTTTCCATCTTGTCTGGGAATCTGCTAATCCTTATCTCTATTAGATGCAGTTCCCTGTTCAGCCAACCAATGTACTACTTCCTCAGTCATTTATCTTCTATGGACATTTGCTATACCTCCTGTGTGACACCCAAACTGATTGGGGATCTGCTTGTAGGAAGAAAAACCATCTCCTATACAAACTGCATGCTGCAGGTCTTTGCCATGCACTTCTTTGGAATGATTGAAATCTTAATCCTGACAGCCATGGCCTTTGACCGTTGTGTGGCCATTTGCAGGCCTCTCCACTACATGGTCATCATGAGCAGCAACAGGTGCCATGGCCTGATCTGGGCTTCCTGGGTTGGTGGGGCTGCACACTCCTTTTCCCAGATTATTATGCTAATCTGTTTGCCCTTTTGTGGTCCCAATGAAATTGACCACTACTACTGTGACATTTTCCCTTTGCTAGATGTTGCCTGTACTGACACCTACATCACTGGTGTCCTCGTGGTTGCCAATTCAGGAATTGTTGCCTTAATAATATTCATTCTCCTGTTTGGTTCATATGTGGTTATACTGTTCACATTAAGGAAACACTCAGCAGAGGGGAGACACAAAGCTCTTTCTACCTGTGGGTCCCATATCACTGTTGTTATTTTATTCTTTGGACCTTCCATCTTTGCCTACCTTAGACCTCCTACCACTTTCCCTGAGGACAAAATCTTTGCTCTGTTTTACACCATCATTGCTCCTATGTTCAACCCGCTCATTTATACTCTAAAAAATACAGAGATGATAAAAGCCATGAAGAAGGTTTGGTGTCAAAAGGTATTTTCAGGAGAGAAACACAATTAATTTATATGATTCATAGGATGTTAAAAGAAAATACTGCACAATTATTGAAGTGACTTTATCATCAAGGAGAACAATTTTTGTTCAAAGTTTTGTTCATTCATAAGTAGCAAACATGACAATATGAAAAATATTACTAACGAGTATTTAATTTTGAAACCTAGTAAGAAAATGTACATTGAAATTATTCTGGGTTAAAGGAGTGATTATTGTATTATGTAATAAATTTCCATGCTGATTTAGTATTACCAGTTCCTCGACTTGATTTATTATATGATGAGATACATGTTTTCAGCACAAATTTAGGAATACATTCTCCTCAGAAAAAGTGGTTTATTAATGAGCTTAATATTTTCATAGGATTTGTAATAATATATATATGGTGACTGAAATAAATCATTCTTTGAAAAGGTAAAAATAGAGAATTTGAGTGATTTAGACATCAAATATTCATCAAAATTCATGTGAATCTTCCTAGCTTGCCAACCTTCTTTATACATATCATGGCACATATAGTAGCTTTATGACTCATCACAGTTTGTAAATATAATGGCTTTAAAGATGTTTACTGTCTTAGGCACATACAATCGCTTTATGATTTGTCAGAGTCATCTGCACTTACAATATTTTCATGAATGGTCACAGATTTACGTGAATTTATGAGCTGCTTTCTTCAAATGGCCTCAGCTTGTGGAAATAGTGAATGAAAAAAATTATTTTTTTCTCACTCCCAATAAAACTTAATAAATTTAGGAGCTCTAATATTACATGTTTGAAAAGTAGCAGCACATGCCAGATTGTCAGTATACAGTTAAATGAGAAAGGATTCCATTAAATTCTGATCAAATGACATAGTCCTGGGAATTTCTTTTTTTTCTTTATTGAGATTATGTAACCTAATTGTTAACATGATTAACAATCGTGTGTGTGTGTGTGTGTATTGTAATGCCTTGCATTGTTTTAGAGGAATTTTAATCCATCAACACAACTAGTCTGTCAAGGGATCACATCCAAAGACATTTAAGCTCTGTGTGATCTGACTGGAATATAGACAGGTCATACATCTTTAACCCTCTGGTTGGAATACAGACACACAATTAGTACACACTTTTAAGGTAAAATTAGTTTAAAGAAGAAAGCAACCATGTTTATAAGTGACTTATGAGTGAGGAGCAGAAAAAATGATGACTCAGAAAGATTTGACAGAATGAGTGAGAGATAACAGCATCCAACTCTCTAAAACAGCATGGGAAAGAGAAGCTATTTAACAGTTCCTAGCAACTTTATTTGTAATATCTAGAAACTGGAAGCAACCCAGATGTCCCTCAATCAAAAAATGGATAAAACAACAACAACAACAACAAAAAAAAACTGTAGTACATTTACACAGTGGAATACTACTCAGCTATCTATCAGAAACAATGAAGTCATGCAATTTGCAGCCAAATGGATGGAACTAGAAAAGCTCATCCTGAGCGAGTTAACCAAGACTTAGAAAGATGCACATGGCATCTATTCACTTATAAATGGATTTTAGCCATGTAGTACAGGATAACTATGCTACAACCAACATGCCAAAAGGAACAGTAACATAGACCTTGTTACCTCTTAGTGGGACACTTTGTCCTAATGGAGTTGCAATGGGCCTGAGTGCCAGAGGAAGCTCTTAGCCCTCATATGACTCTTGAACTGAGTGGGGCTAATATGTAGGGGCCACCCATGATGGAGGAGTAGGATATGTGGGAGAGGAGGGGAGGGGTAAGAAGGTGGGACCAGGAGGGGACTGTGATGGAGAGGTAACTTAAAGTAATAAACAAACTACAAAAATAAAATCAATCAATCAAACAAACAAACAAACAAAAAACAGTAGCACAGGGAGTGGGGAGATGAGTCAGTTGGAAATCAGTGCAGTGAGGTTGAGTTCATTTATGAATTCATGCACTTCAGTGTAAGTGAGCAGAGACAGTTGAATCCAGAGAAATAAAGAGCCAGAAGATTAGAACAAATCACCAGTGCTTGTTTGAGGGCAAGCAGTAAAATTATATGAGAAACTGTGAGAAGCCAGTCTGAGTCAGGCAGCTTGGGAGAAGAGTTTGAGCCAGAACAGCTAAATTGAACCAGCCATTCAGGGTTCACAAAGAACCTGAAAGGGTGAGGTTCTTTAAAAATCAATCTCCAAGGAGACAATTACATCAGGTGAATAAAAGTTACTTTTACACACAGTAATCTTTTGATACAAATAATTCTATTCCCTCCCTCTCAGTCCTCCTGCTGGCCTGCTATACCCTTTCTGTTTTATTTTTAAAAATTGTTTTCTAGCTCCTCCCAGAACCTGCCTGCCTCTCTACCCACCCACCTTTATGTTCTTGGCCCATTCTATCTCTTTCTCTCTACTTTTAACTCTCTTTCTAAAAGAAAGAAAATCCAAATAAAAACTAAATAAACAAAAAACCAAAACAAAGAAAACCACCAAAACCAAACAAAGTATAGAAAAACCATAGAATCAATTTTGTGTTGGCTAACTACTCTTGAGAATGGGTTCTACTCTGGAGTATGATGGAAATAGTGACATTCTATTGGAAAAAAATTTGATTTTCCTTTTCCTAGCAGGTAACAATTCAGAATAGCTTCTTGGTTAGGGGAGAGTTTTTTTTTTTTTTGTCTCGTTCCCTTTGCCATTATGGAATGTAGTCCAGAGTGAACATACAAAGGTCTTGACTTGTATAGTCTCTGTGAGCTAACCTGTATATCAGTACTCTTGTGTCTGAATGATGCTCTTTCTTAGCATCATTTAAAATCTGACTCTTACAATCTTTCTTATTTCTCTTCAGCAAAGATTCTAAGCTTTGAGAGAAGGGCTTTGATAAAGACATTTCATTTAAGACTGAGTGTTCCAAAGTCTGTCATTATCTGGACATTCATTGTCCAATTGTGTGTCTCTGTTTTAATTGCCATCTCCTATCAAAGCAGGCTTCTCTGAGGAAGGTTATGTAATGCACTGATTTATTAATGTAGTAATATGTCTTTAAAAGTCAATGTATTGCTATAGTCCCTCAGCATACTAATAGTGGTATCTAGTTCCTTTCCTTTACTCTATCTCCTTGTTTTAATGTTACATATATTACATTGCCCTCATTTTTTCCACATTCATTATTACTTTAGAGCTTATCTTCTTCATATTTGTCTTTCTACTTTCTTATACTTATGTATTTTCCTGGGCTCACTCTTTCTCTTTCTCCCTAAAACCTGTGTTCTTCAGTTTTAGTGGGACTTACTTACCTGCCTGGCAACATGAAGCAACACATATATTTCATGGTTGATAGTCATTTCACATACATTTTCAGAGTATTCAATAATTGTTATTCCTAGTATCTAACTGTGCCCTCTTCATCATATAACCAGGCAAATTCCATGAAGAATGATTAGTTTGCATTAGTGGAGTTAACTGAAAGGTGTAATGCAGATATTTGTATGGAAACACTTAGACTTATGACTATTACTCAAGTAACCATCCCCTGAAATCAGATATCCTTAGCTAATAGACATTTACTTCACTATTAATTTCAATTCATATTCTCACAAAGATAGAAGCTTATCCCATTCGCATTTCTCATGGAATAATCCATGGACTTTTTATTTCAATGGCTCTTGAACATGTTGACGA
Organism: Lophiomys imhausi; assembly: GCA_907164525.1. NCBI lineage: Eukaryota > Metazoa > Chordata > Mammalia > Rodentia > Muridae > Lophiomys > Lophiomys imhausi. The sequence continues at coordinate 4,030,162 of CAJQZJ010000309.1, read as the reverse complement.
TGGACCTCATGTTGCTCAGAGCTACATGTCAAAATGGTGTGTTGGCATTCAGCCATCTAGTATGGTAACCGTCTATATTTCTCTCCCTATATTTCAGTAACTCCATTGTCTTCTATTCCCTTCTACTTGCTTTAGCCATAAGAACAATGCAAGTTTTAGTGTAGAGGATAAAATGGATATTCCACTTCAGATTTTATGTATGTGTAACAATCAAAATTAGAAAAGTAATTAGGACTGTGGTTGTCATTACTGTAAGTATTAAAAAACTACATTCTATCTAATTACTTTCAGGTACATTTATATATTAATAGGTACACTTTCAGATTAATTTTTTCTTTTCATAAAGTATTCTTTTTTCACTTTTTAAAATATATTTTTAGTTGAAACTATTTTTTTTATAAATTTATTTATTTATTGCTTCAGGTTACATCTCCATCATAGTGTCCTCTTTCGACCCTTCCCAGTCCTGCACTCCCACCCTCTACCCCCAATCCTTCCATCCCACTCCTCTGAAATGGAGTGCTCCTACATAACAGTCCCTGCCCCAGTTCAGCAGTCATATGAGGGCCAAGAGCCTCCTCATACACTGGGGGCCTACAAGGCAGCACCACTAGGGCAAAGTGTCTCATTGACAGGAAAAAAAAATCTATGTTCCTGTTCCCTTTGGTGCGTTGGTTGTAGTATAGATATCCTGTACTATACAGCTAAAATCTGACTATAAGTGAATAGATGCCCTGTACATCCTTCTGAGTCTGGGTTAGCTCACTCAGAATGAGCTTTTCTAGTTCCATCCATTTGGCTGCAAATTGCATGATTTCATTGTTTTTGATAGCTGAGTAGTATTCCATGTGTAGATGTACCATAATTGTTTAATTCATCCTTCAGTTGAGGGACATATGAGTTCTTTCCAGTTTCTAGCTATTATAAATAAGACTTCTATGAACATAGATGAGGCAACTTCCTTGTGATTCGGTGAGGAGTCATTTGGATGTATATCCAATACCACTTCTGAAATTTTTTAATTTGCTTATTCATTTATTTATTTTACATCCTGTTCCCTCTCTCTCCTCTCCACCTGTTCCCATCCTCCCACCATCTCCCACTTCCCCCCCTCTCTTCTCAGAAAAGGGGAACTCCCATCAACACTTCCTCACTCTTCAGGTCACATAGGGACAAAGAGCATCCTCTTCTGCTGAGGGCAGACAAGCCAGTCAGCCTAGTGTAAGGTGGTCCTCAAGCAGGCGATAAAGTCTATATCAGGGACTGTCTCTGCTTCACTTTATAGGTAATAGACATGAAGTTAAAGCTGCCCATCAGTTACATGTGTGTAGTTGACTTGGTCCAGACCATATATGCTCTTTGGTTGATGCTTCAATCAGTGTAAGCCCCCAGGGGCCTAGGCTAGTTGGCTCTGTTGGTCTTTCTGTAAAGCTCTTCTCCCTCTGGGTCTCTCTATTCATCTTCTGATTCATGCACAAGACTCGCTGAGAGCCAGCAATTGTTTGGCTGTGAGTCCCATCATCTGTTTTGATCCTCTGCTGGGTGGGGCCTCTCAGAGGATAGTTGTGTTAGGATTCTGTCTGCAGGCATAGCAGAGAATCATTAATAATGTCAGGAGTTGGCACTCTCCTGTTGGGTACGTCTCAAGTTATAGCAGTTGTTAGGTGGACATTTCCTCAAACTCTGCTCCTTCTTTATCTCTGTACATCTTTTTTGCAGGGTAAATTATGGTCCAAAGGTTGTGTGTAGGTAGTGTCCCCCTGCCTCCACTGGAGTCCTGCAAGGCTAAGAGGTGGCCACTTTCATCTCTATGTCCTCCACTGTTAGGAGTCTCATCTAGGGTCAACCCCCATCCTCCTAGTAGAATTCATGGGTCTCCCACTTGTTTTCGAGATTCCCCCTCAGTTTTCTCTTCTTTCCCAGCTCTCTCAACTCTCACTCTCACTCTCCCCACACATGATCTCCACCCTACTTCCACTCCTCATACCTCTTCCTATATAGTTCCCTTTCTTCATCCACTTCCTATGTCTATTTTATTTCCCTTCTGAGTGAGATTCAAGCAGTGTCCCTTGGGACCTCCTTAGAAGTTAGTTTTTATGGGCCTATGGATTTTAGGGTGGTGATTCAATCTATACATTATGACTAATATCCATTTTAACTGAGTTTATACCATGTGTATTTTTCTGGGTCTGGGATAGCTCACTCAGAATGATATTTTCTAGTTCCATGCATTTACCTGTGAATTGCATGACTTCCTTGTTTTTAATAGCTGAGTAGCATTCCAATGTGAAAATGTACCACATTGTCTTTCCATTTTTCAAATGAGAGATATCTCAGATGGTTCCAGTTTCTGGCTATTACAAACAGAACTGCTATGAACATAGTTAAGTAAATGTCCTGGTGGTTTGGTAGAGGTGCTTTTGCACCACCGAATATATGCTCAGGAGTGATATAGCATGTTCCTGATGTAAAACTATTCTTAATTTTCTGAAATTCCACTAGATTTATTTCTAAAGTGATTGTACAAGTTTATACTCCCACCAGTAATGGAGGAGGGTTCCCTTTTCTCCACACCCTCTCCAGCATGTGCTGTCACTTGAGTTTTTGATCCTATCCATTCTGATTGTTATAAGATGGAATCTCACAGTCATTTTGATATTCATTTTCCTAATGACTAAGGACATTTCTTTTAGCGCTTCTTGGCCATTGGAGTTTGCTTTGTTGTGAAATCTTGGTTTAGCTCTATACCTCAGTTTTTGATTTGATTATTTGGTCTGTTGGTGTTTAATTTCTTGAGTTCCTTAGAAATTTTGAATACTAGCCCTTTGTCTTGTGTACCATTGGTTAAGATTGTTACCCAATATGTGTGCTGCAATTTTGTTCTACTGAAATGTCCTTTGCCATACATAAGATTTTCAGTTACATGAGGCCCATTTATTAATTGTTGACCTTAGTGTCTGAGCTATCGGTGTTCTTTTCAGGAAGTTGTCTTTGTTACCAATGAGTTCAAGGCTTTTTCCCACTTTCTCTTCTATTAAATTTAGTGTATCCGGTTTTATGTTGAGTTCTGTGCACCACGCGGATTTGAGTTTTGTGCAGGGTGATAAATATGGTGGATGTATTTGCAATCATTTACATGTAGATAACCAGTTAGTCCACACCACTAATTGACTATGTATTCCTTTATCCATTGTACGGTTTTGACTTCTTTGTCAAAAATCAAGTGTCTGGTGTGTGAGTTTATTTCTGGGTCTTAGAATTGATTCCATTGATCAACATGCCCTGGTTTTACTCCAGTAGCATGCAGTTTTTGTTGCTATTGCTCTGTAGCAGAGCTTGAAATGGGGTATGGTGTTACGACTGGTGGTTTTGTTAGTGTACAGGATTATTTTAGTTATTTTGAGTTTTTTTGTTTTTCCATAAGAAGTTGAGAATTGTCCTTTCAAGGTCTGTAAAGAATTGTGTTGGTATTTTGATGGTAATTGAATGAATCTATATATTGCTTTCAGTAAGATGGTCATTTTTACTATGTTTATCCTATTGATCCATGAGTATGGAGGATCTTCCCATCATATGATATCTTCTTCAATTGTTTTCTTCAGAGGCTTGAAATTCTTGTCACACAGGTCTTTCACTTGCTTAGTTAGAGTTACATCAAGATGATATTTTGTACTATTTGTTGCCATTGTGAAAGGTGTTGTTTCCCTCATTTATTTCTCTGACCATTTATCTTTTGCATAAAGAATGGTAACTGACCTTTTTGAGATAATTTTTTATCCAGCCACTTTGCTGAAAGTGTTCATCAGCTGTAGGAGCTCTATAGTCAGATTTTGAGGGTATCATGTATACTATACTATTGTCTGTAAATAAGGATAATTTGACTTCTTCCTTTCCAATTTGTACCCCCTTGATCTCATGTAGTTATCCTTTGCCCTTGATAGAACTTCAAGTACTATATTGAGAAGATATGGAGAAAATGGGCAGCCTTCTTTTGTCTCTGATTTTAGTGGAATTGCTTTGAGCCTCTCTCCATTTAATCTGAGGTTAGCTATATATTGCCTTTATTATGCTCAGGTATGGATCTTGTATCTGTGCTCTCTCCAAGACTTTTATCATAATGGGGTGTTGGAGTTTGTCAAAGGCTTTTTAAGCATCTAATGAGATGATAATTGATTTTTTTCTTTAAGCTTGTTTCTATGTTGCATTACTTTGAGGGATTTTGTATATTGAACCACCACTGTATCCTTGGGATGAAAACCAGATGCTCATGGTGGATCATATTTTTGATGTGTTCTTGGATTTGGTATGTAAGTATTTTATTGAGTATTGAGGATATTTTGCCAATATTCATAAGGGTAATTAATCTGAAATTCTCTTTCTTTGTTGGGTCTTTGTACAGGTTAGGTATTAGAGTGACTGCAGCCTCATAGAATGAGTTAGGCAATGTTCCTTCTGTTTCTATTTTGTGGAATAGTTTGAGGAGCATTGATATTAGATCTTCTTTGAATGTCTGGTAGAATTCTCCTCTGAAACCTTCTGGCTTTGGACCCTTTCTTTGGAAATGGGAGACTTTTTTTTATAATGTTTATTTATTACATCAAGTTACATTTCACCATAGTGCCCTCTTTCCAATCCTCCTGGTTCCACCCTCCCACCCTCTCCCACCCATCCCACTCCTCCAAATTGGAGTGTCCCTGGACATATCAGCACCTATCAGTTCAACAGTCATATGAGAGCAAAGAGCTTCTTCTTGCATGAGGGGACTTACATGGTAGCATCCCTAGGGGAAATTGTCCCATTAATTTCTTTGTCCCAAAGTCTATGTTCCTATTCCCTTTGGTGCATTGGTTGTAGTATAGATATCCTATACTACATAGCTAAAATCCGACTATAAGTGAATAGATGCCATGTGCATACTTCTGAGTCTGGGTTAGCTCACTGAGAATGAGCTTCTCTAGTTCCATCCATTTGGCTGAAAATTGCATAATTTCCTTGTTTCTGATAGCTGAGTAGTATTCCATTGTGAAGATGTACTATAGTTTTTTAATCCGTTCTTCAGTTGAGAGACATCTTGGTTCTTTCCAGTTTCTAGCTATTACAAATAAGTCTGCTATGAACATAGATAAGGACATATCCTTGTGGTTTGGTGAGGAATTGTTTGGGTGGATACCCAGAAGTAGTATGGCTGGGTCTTGAGGTAGGGCTATTCCACATTTCCTAAGATATCACCAGACTGATTTCCATAGTGGTTGTACAAGTTTTTACTCCCACCAGCAATGTAGGAGTGTTGGGGAAGGTCTAATATTATTGCTTCTGATAGGCTAATTTCAATGCTGAGATCTGGTTACCATCCCTTCTGAAGCATTCTCTTGATTGGTTAATAAAAGTCACTGATGGCCAATTAGCTGGCAGAAAAAATATAGGAAGGTGGGGCTTTCTGAGATTAGAAGAGGAATCCTGCATTTTACAAAGAGGATTAGTTCATTCTGCCAGGAGACACAGAAGCAGGGGGACATTTTTGAGAATGCTGGAAGGTAATCACAGGCACATGGTGGTTCGGGATTAGGTGATCTGGGTTAAATGAGAGTAGCTAATTGAGACTCTGCCCAGCTAAGGGTTAAGCTTTGAAACTATAAAAGGCATTGGTGTATTTAATTATTGAGAAAGGATCACAGCAGCTTGTAAGACATCTTTCCAAGCAATCCAGGCCTGTCAGACTCCCAAACTCCCAGACATCCCTTGAAACCAGGCGAATCTCCCGCCCAGCTGCTGGTAATTCTACCAGCCTGATATAACAATTTATATTAATTAACAGAGTTTAGGTTACAGATGGTGTAGGGCACCCTTGGTTCCGGGGCTCTTTCCCCAGGACAAATCAGGCAACCAGTTAGGGCAGCCCAGGCTGCCCGCTCCTCTGTCAAGCTGCCTGCTGCTCCACTGGCCTAATCTTACATTTTATACTTATTAATAACTACAATTAATAATTAAATTGGAGTTTCAGAAGAGTGTTCCCCTTTCTCTACAACTTCGCCAGCATGTGTTGTCATTTGAGTTTTTGATATTATCCTTTCTGACAGTTGTGAGATAGAATCTCAGAGTCATCTTGAGTTGCATTTCTCTGATGATTAAGGATGTTGAGCATTTCTTCAAATGTCTCAGTGCCATTAGAGAGTCCTCCTTTGTGAATTCTTGGTTTAGCTCTGTTTCCTGTTGTTTTTATTGGATTATTTGATTTCTTGGTGCTTAATTTCTTGACTTCTTTATAAATTATGAATATTAGCCCTCTGTCAGAAGTGGGGTTGGTAAAGATCTTCTCTCAATCTGTAGGTTGCCGTTTTGTTCTAATTACAGTGTCCTTTGCCATACAGAAGATTTTGATGACTGTTTCTATTTCCTTAGGGGTTATAGGACTACTTAAGTGGTTTAATTGATCTTGATTTAACTTTGGTAAGTGGAATCTATCAAAAAACTCAACCATGTAATTTAGATTTTCCAATTTTGTGGAATAGATATTTTTGAAGTAAGACCTAAAGATTATTTAAATTTCCTCAGTGTCTCTTATAATGTTCCCTTTTCATTTCTAATTTTGTTAGTTTGGATATTTTCTCTGTGCCTTTTAGTTAGTTGACTAAGTATTTATTAATCTTGTTGTTTTTCTCAGAGAATCAGCTCTTGGTTTTGGTCATTCTTTGTATTATTCTCTTTATTTCTAGTTCATTGATTTCAGCCCCAAGTTTGATTATTTCTTGCTGTCAATCCCTCTTAGATGTGTGCTTCTTTTTGCTTTAGAACTTTCAACTCTCCAATTTCGTTATTCAGGCACATAATGCTATGATCTTTCCTCATAATACTGCTTTCATTGTGTCCAACAAGTTCAGATATGTTGTGCCTTCATTTTCATTGAATTTTAGGAAGACTTTAATTTCTTTCTTTGTTATTCCATGATCCATTGATCAAGGAATAGATAGTTAGTCAGTTTCCATTAGTGTGTAAGTGGCAGGAGCCATGTTGCATCCCTGAGAAAAGTACATAAGTGTTCTTTGAGTGACCTCCTCAAGGCAAGGCCATTGAAGCTTCTTTCCCTGGCAAAAATCAGTGGGAAAAGATATTCAGAATAACTGCATCAATCCTTGGGAGATCTGGCCACAATTCCTGCTTACTTAAAGTGAAGTAAAGACATGATTGCCCAAGACCTTTAGAAAAAGATCCCTTATAGATGGTCTTAAAAACTTATAGGAATATATGAGGAAGAAAGAGTGGGCTCAGAAATGTCAGCTGCTTCTTCTGAGGACCTAAGTGTACCACATTACATTAGAATTACAGAAAGTTCAAAACATAAGAAAAGACAGGGCCTAAAGAGATAGAGCCTAAAGAGATAGGGCCTATAGGTCAGCAGTAAAGACGAACTCATAAATAAAATCTTCAGTGCTCTTAAAATAAACATAAGTTGGATAAATTCATCTTTGCTTTAGAGAAGGGCTTGCATAAAAGGGAAAAAACAGTATAGGTTGATGAGAGAATGTTAATTGTTAATTTCTACTCTTTATGAAATGTGTATAGAGCAGGAGCTCTATTGTAAAACTAAATAGATAAAAATGTCATATAAAACAACTTAAAGCATATAGTAAACATACTGAATTAGACTGTGAAAAGATGAAAAATCTATATTGCTGTTGAAAGTTTATGCTTGGATTCTAATTGTCTTTTTCTTTGAAACTGCATGTGGGCTTCCAGTCTGTGTACAACTCAAACTGGATGTGCCTGGCTAGATATAATCATTTGGCTTGTGATAAAATATTTAAATCATTTGGCTTGCACTATTTGGGTATGCTTAATTACGGCATAATTATTAGGACTGTAATACCAATAATACTTAGATATGAGTAAAGGTTAATCACTGGCTACAAAGACATAAGGGCAACATTAAAAGAATTTTAATAAGTGCTTGTTGAGATTCTTGGATAATGATTAAGGGAAAATCTGAAAGTCCATATCTTTGAATGCTCTAAGATCCTGTATAAATAAATATGGTCCTAGCTATTTGGGGCAACTTGTTCCAACTCCAAAAAGTGGTCAGAGCCTTCCTTTCTGCCTACTTCACATTTCTGTCCTGGGTTATCAAACTTTCCGGATATGGACTTTGGCATATAGGCTCTCTGTTGCACTTGTTCTTTTGTGTCTACCTTTAATCCATGATGATCTAACAAAACACAAGGGATTATTTCAATATTCTTGTATCATTGAGGCTTGCTTTGTAACTGTCTATATGGTCAATTTTGGAGAAAGTTTATGAGGTGCTGAGAAGAAGTTATATCCTTTTGTGTTAGAGTGAAATTTTCTGTAGATAACTCCTAGATCTGTTTGATTCATGACATCTGTTAGTTCCAATATTTCTCTCTTTAGTTTTTGTCTTGATGACCTGTCCATTGGTGGTAGATAGTAGTATATTGTAATCTCCCAGTATTAATGTTTGGGAATCAATGCATGATTTAATCTTTAGAAGAGTTTCTTTTACAAATGTTGGTGCTCTTGTATTTGGGGTATAGATGTTCAGAATTTTGATTTAATCTTGGTTGAATTTTCCTTTGGTGAGTATGAAGTATCCTGGCCTATCTCTTTTCTTTAGTTTAAGTTGAAAATCTATTTTATCAGATACTAGAATGACTATCCCTGCTTACTTGTTGAGTCTGCTTGCTTGGAAAACCTTTTCCAAGCTCTGTACTCTGAGGTAATGTCTATCTTTTTTGCTGAGGAGTATTGCTTGTATGCAGCAGACTGATGGGTCCTGTTTTCACATCCATTCTGTTACCCTGTGCCTTTTATTGGAGAATGAGTCCATTGATGTTGAGAGATAATATTGACCAATGATTGTTAGTTCTTGTTGTTATGATATTAATGGTGGTTGTGTGTGTGTGTGTGTGTGTGTGTGTGTGTGATTTCTTTTGTTGATTTTCCTGCATGTTTTCCTGGGTATAGTTAACCTCTATGGGTTGGAGTTTTCCCTCTAATATCTTCTGTAGTGCTGGATTTGTGTCAAGACAATGTTTAAATTTGGTTTTGTCATGGAATATCTTGTTTTCTCCATCTATGATGATTGTTTTGCTGGGTATAGTATTCTGGTCTGGCATTTGTGGTCTCTTAGAGTTTGCATGAACTCTGCCCAGGCCCTTCTGGCATTTAAAGTCTCCATTGAGAAGTCTGATGTAGTTCTGATAGGTCTACCTTTATATGTTATTTTGCCCTTATCTCTTGTGACTTTTAATATTCTTTCTTTGTTCTGTACATTTAGTATTTTAATAATTATGTGGTTGGTGGATTTTCTTTTTTGGCAGTTATATGGTGTTCCATAGACTTCTTGTACATTTGTAGGCAATTTATAATAGGCATTTATCTTTTTCTTTAGGTTAGGGAAGTTTTCTTCTATGATTTTGTTGAAGATATTTTCTGTGCCTTACAACTAGGACTATTCTCCTTCTTCTATTCCTATTTTTTTTTTTTTTTTTAGTTTAAGGTATTTATTTTTCCCCCCAACAGCTCTCCCTTTCAGTCCAAATAATGGTTCTTTTTCTTATAACTATAAATACAATACAAAACAACAGAAATGAATAGGCCACGATTATAAGAGTTATATGGCTTAGCATACATTCCCAATGTCCAGTCCATATGTATTTGGCACCTGACTTTAACATTCTACTATCTAACCATCTCCATGAGTTTAGAGTTCTATATCTAACTCAGCTTTCATACTAACTTGCCTCATAGTTTTAAAAATATCTTCTTAGATCCAGAACACCCTCTTGATTCCTCAACAACTCAAAATTTAACTATGAGACTCTAGCTATCTATTCTTCAACCACCTCGGAGACCTGAGAGGGATAAATATATCTGATTATATAGGAAGTGCAGGGCCTGCAGCTTCCCAAACTAAAAAATGACATACCAGTGGCTGCCTGGACAGTTCCCATTTTCTCTCCATACATTACAGCATCAATCTTCAGCCATTTGGCCCCATTTCTCTGACAGACATTGGTTGTAGAGCAGGAATTATGAAGGACTTACCTACCCTGTCTTGGCAGAGCTAGGCTGTCGACTTACCTGCTTCCAAGTTTTGTCCTTTTTGGACAGAAGTCTGTCTACAGTTGAAGCAAGTGGTTTTTCTTGCCAAGAGAATGGCTTACCACCAATTTAATCATCTCCCACTGGAGATTCTTCGATGCTCATCTTCTACTTGGAGTAATATAGGGGATGCTGTCAGGAGCTGACATGTCTCGATATCAAAAAATCTTAAGTTAAGAAAACATCTTTGAATGCCATATTCTGCAGATCTCTTGAGATTTTTGAAGATGCCCTATCTATCTCCTATATTTAGATAAGCAAATATTGCTTGTCTCTTAGCAACTTGATTTCTGAGTAGCTTAGAAAATAACTGTGATAGACTGTCATAGTAACTAACAAAATGACATGTTTTCATGACTATTAGTTTCTGTTTCTTAATTATCCTAAACAGTTTATGTCGGTTGGTAGCGAGAGGTCAAAACTTGACATTTCATTTTTAAGTATTACTACAAACAATACCTTTAAGAAGCGTTACCCTTAATTTTGTATCAATATACAAAGATCAATACCAATGTGGCCAAATATAATCTTAATTTTGTATCAATATACAAAGATCAATACCGATGTAGCCCTATACAATCTTAAATTTGCCTTAATATACAATGATCAATACCAATTTAGCCAAATATAATATTAATTTTGTATCAGTATACAAAGGTATAAAGCTATATTCAATAATCTGTCCTTTTTTCTTGTTCTTTCCTATACTATGTCTATGTCCCATTTTTCTCAAGTCTGTTGACTCCTATATAGGAGAGAAAGGAGGATACAGAAAAGCAAAAGAGAGAAGTCCCTGGGTCTAACCTCCAAAACCCATTTAACAAGACCATTTAACAGCTTGTAGTCTTTTCCCCTAAATAACAAAATTTTCTATTATCTATCAAATAACCAAAGGGGAAGAACACCCTCCCCACCTTCTGGGGATGGGACGTTGTTCTCTTAAAATGACTTCCTGCTGATTTGGGACGTAGTAAACCTGTTTGGGGCCCAAATAAGAATGGAAAAATGGTTAAAAATGTTAATAGAATCATTTGATGTTCAGTCCCTTTGTGCTCAGCTATTTAGATGTCCTACGAAGTTCATAGACAGAAGCTGATCTTCAGAACTTTACTGAAGATCTGGCTGGAGTAGTCTGTGGAGCTGAATGATCTTAGCGATTTTGAGTTGTTGTGGTTATAGACTTTTGAGGAAACTGCTATTGAAGAAGTCTGCAAGGCTGGATCATCTGGGCCACTCGTCTTCTTTGGTGTCTGATCTGTTTTCTGCTGAGGTTTCCTTTGTCCAGTTGTCCCTGGATTCCTTGAATGGATGCTTTAAATCTCCTGGAAAGATAAGAACAGAGCCCTGCCCTAATCCTAACTCTGGGACAATTACCTTTTTTTGGGGGGGTCAGGTAATATTTTTCCTGGAGCAAACTTGGTTTTTTGATAATATATAAAGTATTACCTTTCAATCCGGATTAA